>PVJX010004068.1:0-99299 GCA_004027295.1 Dolichotis patagonum
GCCTCAAAATACTAACAGAGAGAAACACAGGCAGAGTAGATCAGGAAATAGGGTCCATTAGGATGCTCTATCTAGGGAAGCAGTGGGACCCAAAACAAGCAGTGCACCCCATGGTAGTGAAAGGGGAGGAATTGTCTAAAAAAGGGAGGCAGAGGATATTGTTAATTGGGTAACATGTTTTAAAATTTACATTATTCTCACCACTCTACTTGGATGGATTGCGTGCTGTCCCAGTTTGTCTACTTACACTAGACTTGAGGACATAGTCAGCTATCCCAAAAATAAGAGGACATATTATGGTAATCATCCCTAATTTTCCTATCAACTTAATCTGAAGCCCTTTATAACTTATACTGTCTTATTATGACTGATCTTATTTGAATCTGGTTTGTTAGAGTGGTACTTTGTATTGACTGATTTTATTTAAATCTGTTATGATTGATAGCATCAAGTCTAAGAGTATAGGCAACTACACTGAAGATCACAAGATTCACTAAGATACCCACTATGGTTTGATTATTACTTGCTTTTGAAGTCTTACAATGTCTCCAATGCTTCATTTTTATTAATGTTGTTATATACTGCTGAGACATCTTGGTAACCATTGTAGATCACTTTGTATTGCAGTTTTATGTGACTTTTCTGCCTCATGCTTTTCTAGGAATTATTTTGTTTTATCTTGCTTTGTTTTGTTTTTCCCACTAATGCAGAAATGATAGATATACATGTAGAGACTCATGCATGTGTAGAGCTTATAAACAGTTTATGAGAACCAACTATATAACACATGTTGAAATGAACAACTACTTTGAAGAAAAAGAGACACTACAATACCCAGTGTTGATTCCATAATGTCATGATGTGAAGTCCAGCAAAACTATCACTTTTTTTCAACGTGATTTTAGCTTGCTTTGCCTTGTTTAAGTTCAACACATATCAAGGTATGGACAGCTGTTTTGAGGAGAATGAAAGACACTATGATAGCCATTCTTGGCTTCCCTATTGTCTGGTCTTGAAGACCTGAAATGCCCTTCTTGTCCTGCTCAGATCAATTCCATACTACGTTGTTTCATGTGAATTCCCGGTAAGTGACAATATGGACAACTATTTGGAAGAAAACAAGAGTCAATATGATAGAGAGTGAATATGTCCAATTGTCTAGTTTTGAAATTTATGTCTCTTACATTGCTTTCTTGTGATCCGCTTTGTTCTGTTTTGTTGTGTTTAATTTTGCCCTTTTGATATAATTGCATGCATATTTCAGTGGGTAAGATGGATGACCATATTGCTGTTTTTGTCAGATCGTGAAGCAGAACTGTTAACAGTCTCACTGTTTGAATGTCTACTTTACATGTTTTAACTTTGTAATTTGAACAACTATTTCCAAGAAGTCAGTATGTAATTTATCAAGTAATAATTTCTTAGGTTTTTTTGTTGTTGCTCTTTTCCTTTTTTCCTTGGAATTCTGTATTGTTGCTACCCTTTATTCTGTTTCTTTTTTCTCTTTAAATAAAATTTAAATAAAATGAAAATAAATATTCCTGTCTCAATGATAAAAGAATGAGCCAAAGTGATTTCTAAAGAATCTCTTGGTTCAAATAATGATTTTTTTCTTCTAAGAAAGAGTAACTAGATATGTGAATATTCCTTAAATATTGTCTATTTTTCTGTCTGTCTGCCTGTCTGTCTCTCTGTTATAGATGTAAAAGACATAGAAATCTGTGTATAGCTAACTACAAGCTGTCTGTCTCCTTTTTAAGCAAGGTTATCCATACTCATTGCTGTTTACAAGAAAAGTTGACTAAAGTCTGTTGCTGTATCAGATCTCTATTTCACAAGCTCTTAGTCAATTGCTTCTTTATCTATGGTACTTTTTTCCACTTTTGTCTTTTTATTCCTTCTGCACGAGACAATCATATGCATGTGTGTATTATCATCCTAACACTACACAGTGCTTCTTACCATAATTATCCCAATGAAGGCTGATGTGGAAGAGAAGACTCTACCCTTTAACTTCTCAGTCCTTTAGTTCCCACAATATGATGATCTGTGTGGTACAAATATATTGATGGTTAGAAATGTTAAAAGTCTTAGTAACAGAGAAAGTGTTATGAATTAGCTCAGGCAGTTCTATCAAATAAAGAGAAATCTTTCACAGATTCTAATAGCATTGCTCAGATTTTACTAGTTAGGAGAATTCTGTAGCTCTCCCACCACAGAAGTGCTTCATGAAATGGTGTTATAAAAGCAAGACTATGAGAATCTGTGATAATAAATAACATTTATTGTCAAATACACTCGAGAGAGTCATAGTGACTTTATTTACAGAGTCACATTGATAGTTTAGCTTCCCTTTGTCATTAGTTCGTTTGCATGAAATGAACACTGAAAACATGGTTATAATATTGTGGTGATTGGATTCATCTAACCTCTTAGATTAGATTACACAATCCTCTTAAGGTACATGTAAGCCATGAACTGCAATTATGAATAAATCTGAATATGAAGACTTTTTCAGAACAAAGCAAAAGCCAAAAATGTGTATGTTATGAAATTCCCAACATTTGGATTCTCCTGTTCTTTGACACATGAAAGCATTCATTTTCTTCTAAGCAATCAAGTCAAATGTGAACATGATTCATTTGTCAGTAAAAAGAATTTCTGTCATATTTTGCTAATTAATACTTTTTATAAATATGCAAGTAATATAGATTTAATAGCCTCCATTAAATGCAGGAAATTTCTTAGTATCATTTAAATGGTATCTAAAATCCCTTAAAGAATGCCCTCTAACGACAGAGGTTAGCCAATAACAAACATTTGGCAAAATCTTTGAAGGTGCATGGTTTCTCCTGTACCTTGGCCTGGTCTGATTTTTATGCTTTCATGAGTCTATTCTCTAGAATGTAAAGGAATCATGCATAACTGCAATTTTCCTTGACAGATCCTCTTTTATGATAAGAAGAGATAGTAAAAGGTATTTTTCTTTAGTTTTCATTTAATTTGCTTATGAGATAATAGAAAAGATAAATATGTACATGTATAATATGATGGATAGACCATTAAATATAAAATAAAGATGAGAATTATTGAGGATAATTCAGCCAATTCATGGAAGATAATTAAGCTTTAAAACTCAGAGACATTGGAAAATTAAAGATGGTAGCTAAGACATGGAAATTAAGACTACAGAATCAGATTAAATGAAATAATCAGATAAAATTTGGGTGCTTAACATTACAAATAAAGCAGCCTAATTTAATATTCAGAATAATTCTTCTATACTGTGTATTTTGCAAAAACACAATTCTGAGTGATTAAAACCATATATACTTTATTATATTAAATATTATTCTAAACTCACTAAAACACAGCTACAGTGAAATAAATGTTGTTCATTTAGCCTGCTGTAATAGTGGAAAACATATTCACCTGGGGAGGGCTGGAAATTCCTTAACTATAAGAGTGGAAGAAGCTTTTTTAGGGTTTGGCTTGTGATGAATAAGACTAAAACACACTAAAGATGGGGAAACAAGGACAAGCCCTGGGCTGAATACTGACCAGTAGTATGTACGTTTAGCAACTGGATAAGTCAATAACATTTGTTCAGGAGGTCAGAGAAATGAAGTTGGGTCAGAACCTCATCAGTAGTAAAAAGAAAGTGGTAAGTTCAAAAGTAGGGGTTATTATTAATTTTTCAGTAATAATGTGGACTTTGAAGAAGTGTTTGTATGCTTTTGGTGATACCTCATTGTAAATACTATTTTGTGTTTTCCTGAGAGCCATAATTTTCTGATTATCAACACGAATGACTAACTTTTAAAGACCATTCTTATTGAATATTTCAATGTTGAACCATTTATTCTTTGTTAAATTGTTTGTTATAAAGTAATTACAGTTTGTGATTTGTGATAAGAACTAAATCTTGCTTTCAAAGTGTATAAAGTTTATTGGACAAGAGATTCTGATGGCAATAATTATCATAGAATGGCAAGAGAGCATTGAGTGAAAACAATATTGTTGTGAATGGATCCAGGTCAATTTAGTGTTTTAGAAAGTGAGAAATACCACCATAAATTCTGTTAGCTACTAACAGATAGAATATTTTTAGAGTAAGATATCTAGGTTAAGGTTTTGCACCAACATTACTTGTAAGGAGAAAAAGTAGTCACATACCTGAATCATGCTGCTGAAAATGTCTGTTTGCTGACTAAGACACTATAAGTCAGCATGTGGCATGAGGACTATTTGGAAACAGATGAAAAAGTATGTAGACAGAAGGATTTGCAAGTCAAAAAGTGGTAGATTTGTCACAAAAAGGAAGGGATGTAGGATGAACATGTCGCTTGAATGCACATACTGCTTTAAGAGCACCTGCCTGGCTAGATTCGATATCCTTCCTATGATTAGCTTGAGCTATCTGTATGATAATTTTTAACAATCAAATTTCTGTACACTCAATCTAGTGATAAAGAATTTGTATCATTCTTCCTGCTAACTTAAATGTTAATCTTAGTACAAAACTTCAAATAGTAGATTTCAATTATTGTATTCCTTCTTCCTTCATTGAATTCTGATTGAAGTATAATGTTATCAGAAGAATTGGTTCTTAATTTCATTATTTCACATATTAAATACCTACACCCATGTTTTACATTAAAATCATGGGATAGGTATAGTATGTTTTATCCTATAATATTTTCATGCAAATCACTGTACAGGAGCTATAATGGAAAAGTTGTGACAAGAGTCACTAACTTGGTTGCTTGTCCAAAGCAAATGCTGATTCCAGATCTACAGACTACAATATGCTGGTGGTCATCAAAAGAGAGATCAATGAGTTATACATTCCATAACAAAGACAACATAAACATGAAAAATATGGGGGAAATTCAATACAACAATTTAGCTGTCTTTTCACTTAGCCTTGACTTATTATTCTAAGTTTTCATATATTGACTCTACTTTCTCTTTGTTTTGTTTGTTTTGTTTTGTTTTGAGAGAGGACCCTTCTGTGTAGTTCTGGCTGTTCTTAAATTCACTAGCTAGTTTGGGCTAGCCTCAAACTTTCAGAGATCCTCCTGTCTCGGTCTTCCAAGTATTGCAATTACAGACACATGCCACTATTCATGAACTTTGACTCTAGTTTTAAAATGCTTGTGTGATGGCTAATTTTAGTTGTTGCTTTAGATGGATTAAGGCCCATCTACAGAACTGGTAAAATATGATTTCTGGATGTACCTGTGAGTACTTCTGGGGGAAACCGACATATGAGTCCAAAACTGAGTGGAGAAGACCTGCGTTTGTGTGGATAGGCACCACACACTTAGCTGAGTACCTGGATAAACAAAGAGGAAGAGAAAAACTGATTTCCTGTATTTTTAACCTTTCTTTCTCACTCTTCCATACTGCATGTGTACATATGACATCTTTTTCTTCTGCTTTCCAAAATGAAGTTATAGAGCAAGAATGTCCTCTCCAGATTCAGGTCTTTTGCTTGAGACTGGAAAACATTTATAAATGTTAAGAAATAAATCTCTGTTCTTTATATATTTTCTAGCTTCTGTTTTAACAGCATAAAATCAAGACTTCCTATAAAGGTCTCAGCACAAACATGGCTACTTTTCTAGTGTCTAAAACATTGCTTTGTATTTTTCCACTGAATTACTTTTCCTTTTTTTGACATTTTATTCCATAAACTGTGAGAATTTAAATTATACTATAGACACAATATAAGCAAATGAATAAAATGATACAAAATGATTTTAGCCTCAAAGAATTCACAAGCTTATGAGAGTAGAAAATTCAGTAGGGTAAATTCTAACACAAACACACAATGTAATGCATCCCGTGAAATTTTTTATTTCTGTCATTGTCTTATTCCAAAATATGATGATTCATAATCAGTTAAATTGTTTTTGATGTCATTTATCATGAAATATGTTAAAATTTTATTAAACCAATATAATTTATTACTTTAAGATAATTCTTTTTGAATAATAGTGTTTTAATATATTGAAATCAAACAGAGATCTAAATGCATAGTATGTGTGCAACTATTGCTCATTGGAACTGAATTCAGATATCATTAATAAATTATCTCTCTCCTTTCTCTCTCTCTCTCTCTCTCTCTCTCTCTCTCTCTCTCTCTCTCTTACAACTTGAGTGTAAACAGCCTCAAAATTATCAACACAGAACTCTGAGAGTTTGGTCATTATCAACTATTGTTAGAAACTAAGTGAAGACCATTTGTTATCATTGATAGAGCTACACAATACAGTAAGTATAAAATATATTGAAATATTTTGAAAGTAACATTTGGCACAACTGATTTTGGATCAACTTGCATAGCCTAAAGTTTTGACTGCTGATGTTTAAAGGAGCTTTATAAAACACATGCCCTGCTGTTCCTTTTTAGAACCAAACCCAATCTATTCCTCAATGAGCAGCAAGTTCTCAACAATCTAAAACTTATGCCATGTAATCTTTTAAATAAAAACCTTTGAAAAGTATACTCCACAAGTTTCTTTTTGATTTTTTCTGTGTTTCTACCATCTCCTTATGGGTGACACAGTTTCACTATGTGTTTGCTAAATGGGGCTTTGACATGTTACAGCCTTATCCCATTAACCTTCCAGTTTGGGCTGCTTTTTAGAAAAGCTATGCTTCATCATCCTTTCATTTGCCCAGAGAATACTAAGTGGTAACCTGCTGTCAGGCTGCTGACAAAGAAAATTAGGTGCTGTGATTCCTGCATAGTGCCCCAATTACAAGCAAGGAAGGCACTTACCAAGCAGTGTTTGCCCTGATGTGTGGGAAAATAGTTGTCCCAAAAAAGGAATTCGTGTCTGCCTGCATATATTTGTCATCATCTAAAAATTTAAAAAACAGACATAAATACCTAAGTCTTTGTGTCAATGTATGTAGACATTGTAATGTTAGCTTTCATTAGGTTTATATAATATTATGTGAACTGAATGCAAATTTTATAGCTGATCTTGTACATGTTAAGCCATTTTTATACAGGAAGGGAATGTATTAGTCAACTCTACTTAAAATATTTAGAAATATGTATTTAATTTCATGTCAGATGTTGAAACATTCATAAGAATAAACACGTGAAAAATATATGTGTGGATATAAACATTGCTATGCCAGCATGTATGCATTTATATTATATGCAAATGTTCTTATATTTTGGTCTGAAAAGTACTGTAAATGTTTCTGCTTTTGTAAAAATGACCTATCAGTTCAAAGTTCTCCTCTTTTTGGACAGTTGTTAACCCTAACCCTACTTTTTTCTTCATTTGGCAAAAATTGAATAATTAATGGCATTATAATATGTTTAAGGAACTATATAGAGAACTTTGCAGTCTTTCATTCTGTTCTTCAGCTAACTCTGTGAAGTTGTTAGTATTTATATTTTATAGCTTTAAAAATACTGGGAAGGAGGTTTGGTAACTGATGCAAAATGTAGTCAAACAAGCAAGTCTGAGTTTTAGAACTACAGTTGATAACCTTGAATGTCTGCTAGCAAGTAACCTTTCCTTGTGTAGAACCTAAAAAAATGGTGGCACAGGGACATTTTCTGATGAACCTTCAATCTGACACTAGTAAACTAAAACATTTGCCCCACCTCTTCTGACACATTTTGTTTTGTTATAATCTATGATTGTTATGACTTGTGTTCTGGTGTAACTCCCCCACTTCTCTCCCAAGTCTCATGCAATCACAGGTTGAGCTATTTCATAGGTGGCTGGATCTAGAGTGTGTGATGCTGAGATTGATACAGGGTGCAGTGCTAGGTATAAGGTCACTAGAATAAAGAGTGCTACCCACCCTAAATGCTGTAGATAAAATATAACAGTTAGAAAGAGTGCGGTTGTTCCCTGCTTGCTTTTGCTGTCCTCTACCAGCAATGCACTGCTTCTCCACCGTGATGCCTCTACCATGTGCCACTCAGCCTTGGAGTCAGTCCAGCATAGACTGAGGAAACCAATACAAATTGTAAGCCAAATCAACCTTTTCCCCTTTAGCTTTGGGTATTGAATATTTTGTCTCAGCAATGAGAGAAAACTAACTAATAATTTGATGCCAGAGAAGTGGGGTTGCTGCTGTCACTATACTTGGCCATGTAGTTTTGCAGCATTTGGAGATGTTTTATGAGAAAGGGAAGGTTTGGATTAAAAAAGCTTGAAGGTGCTGGTTGAAAAATCTAAAGCTGGAAAATCTGAGGTTTATTTGACAGGTGATTCTGAAGAGCTCAGAAGACCAGGATGCTGTCCAGGCTTGGGAGATTTCTTCCAGGAAAAAAGACTGCATTGGTTGTTTGACAACAGGCAATGTGTGTTATAACTTGGCAGAAAGGTTGCCTGCATCATGCTCATTCAGACACTTTGAGACTGAAATTAAGGGTGGAAGACTAACTAACCTGGCAGAAGAAAGTTCAAGACAATCTAATGTTGAGGTGGATAATGATTATTGTTGGAAGCTTTTAGCCAGGCTTATATTGAGAATCAAGAGTGAAGAGCCCAGTAGAATGATTTAAAACATTTTGAGTTTAGACAGAAAGGAAGGTCAAGTGAAATTTAGGGTTGCAAGATAGAACAGAGGAAATCCTGATTATTGAGAAGAAGCAATAGAACAGAAAAGATGGCCCAAGGTAATCACAACAAGAAGCAGGACTCCATCCTTTGTAGCCTTAAAATTGCAAAAGTGAATTGCTTGGAAAAGAGAGTCCAAGAGCACCATGTTCCAGAATGGCAGGGATCAACTGCCTTATTTACTTTTCTCTCATTTCTGGAACAAACTACCTGATGCCCAAAATTAAGGAAGGAGAGTTTTATTTAACTTAAAGTTTGTGGAGGTTTCAGTACATAATCAGTTGACTCCAAGGCAAAGTGGCATTACAGAGGGACAACTGTTCATGACAGTGGCAGATATTAAAAGCAACAACAGCAAAAGGGACAAAAGTGAGGAACAAGCCTCTTTAAACCCCTTATATTGTATGCAGGCTCCCTGCCAATTACAGCACTAGACACCATCCAGTCACAAACTCTAGATTCACTCACTTCAAAAGTCCTGTTCCCCACTTCCATGACCCCATGAGGCTTTGGGGAAACATCCAAACACCAACCATCACATTTTGTCCCTGCCCCCACCCAAGACTCATACATATCCCCTTGATGAAAAAGACATTTAGTTGATCTACAAAAGCATTTAGTCCAACCCTTTTCATAAAGGGATGTGTCAAAATTCTAACAGTTTCAGCACTGCTGAAAAGTCCATGTTAAAGCCGCTAAAAAAATTTAAGGCAAACCGTTAACTATAAGCACCTATATAAATTAAAGGAAAGTTTACATATTTCCAACATTCAGTGGCACAAGATAAACATTTCCATTCCAAAATTTACATGCAGGGGATACAAATGAATGGGAATGAAGCTAGTCCAAAATCCAGCAGGGCAGACATCAAGTCCCGTAATTCCATGCGGAGCATCCAAAGCAATCTGTGGCAAGTTGTGAGTTCCAAATGTTTTGAGTGACTCTGACCCTACAAAACACCTAGTGGTTGTTGCTCCCATGGCTTCTCTCTTGAGCCTGCTTTGCTCCTTCTTGCAGGTTTCCTCAGATGATTTATGTTCTTGGCTTCTCCAAACTTCTAGGGTGTCCACTGCATCTTTGGCTCCACCCTCACAGCTTCACATACTGCCTTCTCAGGGGCACTGCCTGCCTTTCAGGCCTTCTTTTGAAATCTTGGTGTGAGCCTTTTAAATCTCACAGCTATAGTTTTCTGCATGCACCTAAAACTAACACCATGTGAATGATGCTAAGGTCTGCTGACAGCTAGACCAGTAGACAGGATTTCTTTTCTCTTGGCTCTAGCAAATGAGTGTCTGGATACCGGGACACTATGAACTTGATTCTGAAGAACAAATTATCTATGCTGCCAGCTGCCACCACCATTCTAGAATATAGTGTGGCTGCCATCATTCTGGAGTGTGGTACTCTGTGGCTTTCCCCTCAAAGCAAATTTTTCCCTATTTTCAGTTTTAAGGCTGCAAAGGGTAGAGAATTGCTGCTCCTTGTGATGCCCTCAGGCTGTCTTTTATGTCCACTTTTTCCTTCTCAGCAATTGAGTTCTCAGCAATATCTTTACTGTCCACAGCCATACTGGAGCTTCTTTCCTGGCCAAACTCACAGTGTTTTACATCATTCTGCTGAACTCTGCTCTTGATTCTCAACATAAATCTGGCTAAAATCCTCCAGCAATAGCCATACCACAGCTTAAACATTTGGCTGCCTTGAAATTTCTTCTGCCAAAGTAATTAACCCGCCACCCTTAATCTCAGGCTTAGGCAAAGTTTCTGTACATGGCAAAATCCAGACAAATTCTGTGCCAAGCCGTATAATCCACTGTCTACAGTCCAACAGCCAATGCAGTCCTTTCCAGCATAAACCTCCTGAGCCTGGTCTTTACTGGTAAGATTTCTATCGGTCTGCTGGTCTTCTGAGCTCTGATCAGACTCTTCCATACAGAACAGCCTAAGGAATTCCAGCTCTAATCTTTTGCAACACATTTCTGAACCTTTCCAAACTCTCCCAACAAGCCATTTCCAAAGGCTCTTTAGCCACATGATTGGATATGGTCATGGCAAAGACCTCACCTCTCTGGTACAAAATTCTGTCTTGATTACTTTTCTCTTACTGCTCAGACAAATTACCCAATGCAAAAAATTAAGGAAAGGTTTATTTAGCTCACAGTTTGTGGAGATTACACTTTACTTAGCTGGCTATAAGGCTGAGAGGCATATGGCAGTGGGAGACAGCAAAAGCAACAAGAGGAAAAATTGGAGGAGTGCAGAAAGAAGACTCTTTCTGTCTCATATTGTATGTAGGCTACCCATCCTAGGGTGGGTGTAGCACTCATACCTATAATCCCAGAATTGGACCACGACAATCACAAGTCCTAGAAGCCTTATCCTATAACTGAATGAGGTTTTTAGGGGACAGCCTGACAAAAACTGTAGCACCAAAGGAAGTTGTGCTTTGTGATTTTGTTCAGAGGCCCTGGACCTCTACAGCCAAGACAAAAGAAAACATGACTACTGCTCCAGCTGGTGGAAGACTTTGGAATAATCCATGCCGTGCTAGTTTTTCTGTGCATGAAGAATGACAGAATTGTGGGGTGAGGAAGGTTTCCATTCAGATTTCAGAAGAGAGCCTGGAAGGCTAGGTGGTGTGTTCTTGAGAGGACAGTATATGAAGCTGTGTGAAGCCGAAGGTGCAGAGGAGGTCCCAGAAGGTTGGAGAAGTCAGAAACATGGATTTTCCAAGGGAAGCTGCAAGAAAGGAGCAAAGTTAGTGAAAGGAAAAAGCCATGGGACTACAGCCACCAGAAAGGCTATAGGGCCAGAGCTACCCAAGGCCTTTGTAGTTCACAATTTGCCACAGATTGCCAGGAATGCTGGAAGTAGAACTGTGAGATTTAGTGTTAGTCCTTTTGGATTTTGTTCTTGCTCAGTTTCCATTCCTTTCTATCCCCCCGTTTGTAACTTTTGGAATGGAAATGTCTGTTCCATTGAAAGTGTTTGACTTTCTTGTCATTTATAGAGATTTGCAGCTAAAACTTTTCCTTAAATTTCAGAGTAGCCTTTGGACTTGGACTTTTCATAATGCTGAAACTGTCAGGACTTTGGAAACTCTTAGAGATGGACTAAATGCATATTATGGTTGATACATTGTGTCAACTTGAGAAGTGTGGAAGTTTAAGTGACACAGCAAGGGGTCAGGATCTTCTCTTTGTAAACATCCCGAGGCTGTACAAGAGGAGGGCGTGGAGATGGCGTGGTTGGATGGCCTGCTTACAATATAAGAGAGGAGAAGAGACTAGTGCCCCCTTATCTTTTATATTCTCTTGCTGCTTTCTCTGTCTTCTGCTATCTTGAGGTGCTGTCCCTGTGTCAGGCCATCCTGCTTTGGAGCCAGCTGAAACCTCTATGAACTGTGAGCTACATAAACTTTTCCTTCCTTAATTTTGGGTGTCAGTTGTTTTTTTGTAGCAATGAGAGAAAAGCAGCCACGAAAGTACCTTTTACGTAAAGGGATGTTTGTCTTGGGGGACCAAGGGTAGAGTATATGGCTTGTGTCTAGATGCCCCTCCCTCCTAAGCCTCATGCAGTCACAGATAGGGTTTTCAGTGGTGACTAGATCTACAGTGTGTGACACTGAAATTGATTTATGATCAATCAAGGACACTAGGACTAAGGGTGTTAATCCTAGTGTTAAGGTAAAGTGCTGCCTACGCTAATTAGGCTGAGTAAGATATAAAGAACTGAAAAGTCTTGCATACTTGCTTTGCTGTCTTTCATTAACAATAAACTGTCTACTTTCTTCTGTATGCGCCACCCTACCTTGGAGCCAGCCATGGACTGAAAGCTCTAAGGAACAAACTTTTCATCCTTTTGGGGGCGGGGGATTGTCTCAGCAATGGAAGAACAGTAACTAAGAAAGTGATGATATTTTTGTGTTTTCTATTATATTGTCATAGCTTCTTTATATAATTTCATCCTTTAATTATTCATCATTAATCGTGTTATCTGAATTAAGACTTCATACTTCCAAACTGTGTGAATCCTATTTTTTTCAAAACCTTTGTTGTTACTGTCTATACTGTTTGACCAGCAATTTGTTAATACCACATGTCTTTAAAAAGTTGTTATTCAAATGTAGGCTAATAGTTTTCTTGATATATAACTATGAAGTAAAAGTATATATTTTCCTTAGCTCTCCAGTACAATTACACTTGTAATTTCTTATTTGTTCTTTTTATATATGGAATTTTTTTGCTCTATCTCTAAAATGAATGAGTTTGTTAGTAAAGACTATATCATCAACCCCTTTCAGAGTACTATAGACTTTAGGTCTACATTAATACCATAAAAAGTGTTTTAAAATATTTGATTGATTGAACCTAACACAGTACTCAGTTGTGTTAGAGCCAGTCTAGTGCTGGAGACATTAGATTGTCCTACTTGTTATGTCACCATGATTGACATTAAACTTTGCAAGCATGTACATGAGTGGTTCCAAATAATTCCCAATATATCTCAAGTCTGATGACATTTGGTACTACTGCACTTTCCAGAAAGTGATGGAAAATGTCAATTTTTCCTGTGGCAGTTTTGCCAATTTCATCTAAAGTGAAATTTAGGTGTAGCTGTGTAAACAAACTAATTTTTTCCAGAAAAACGAGTCTACTAACAAGCAAGGTGGGTTGCTTCCAAAGAAACAAGCATCCTGAGAATAATATAATTCTGAAATTAGAATGAATAGCCAAAATCTGACATACATTTACTTAAATTCCAGGCTGAGTTCAGCTTCTTTGACCAATTTATAATTGCTATGCCTACCTTTTCTGAGTATAAGGTGAAAGTCATTTTGCTTAGTTTAGGGGGGAAAAGCCAGGAAATATTTAATCTTGCATAAAAGCACCTCTAGAAAGACTATTATGTGACAATAAATGCCTATCATAGGCACAAGACACTAAAATGTGATGCACTGACCCTTTCACTCATAAAGTGAAGCTAAATATGGACAGTCAGTTGTGATTACTGGTCAAATAGGAGCACTGATAAACTCTACTGTGGCTCAAAACTGTAAGTTCTAATATTGGTCCTGTAGTTAAGACAAAAGAAGTTAAAGAAACTTGTACTAAGATCTGAATGGTGAAAAGATGTGAAAGAAAGGCTATTTGAGCTTATTTTAAAACTACAGTCAAACCCATAATGTGGAAGCATATATTATATAAAATACAAGTAAGAAGGGATATATTCTGTAATATTTCAGATGCTGAGATACTTAGTTTGAATATTTTAGTTAAACTTGTCTTAGTTACCTTGTCTCATTGCTGAGACAAAATACCCAATGACCAAAGTTAAAGGAAAGGTTTATTTAGCTTACAGTTTTTAGAGGTTTCAGTCCATAATTGGCTGGATCAAAAGTAGGGTGTCACATGGCAGAGGGCAACCATTCATAGTGGTGGAAGATAACAAAAGCAACAAGAGAAGAGTGACAACAGGTCTCTTTCTTTCCATTATATCATATGCAGTCTAGCTACCCTAGGGCAGGTGTTGCCCTTTCACCTTTAATTCCAGCACTGGACCATGAATCAGTCATAAACTCTAGATTCAGCCACCTCCAAAAAGCCTGTGCCCCATTCCTGCGTGAACCTCTGGGGAAACATCAGACACAAGCCATAACATATATTTAAAATATTTTTACAGAAAATAAGAAATTCTATTTAAACAATGCCCTGCAGTAGGAAGATAGCACAGGCATGGATGTAGACTAAAGATGGAAGCAATGAAGTCAGGAAGCACAATAAGACATTTCTGTTACTGAGGAAGAAAGAGTGAACATTAAATTATACTTTTTGAGATGAAAAGCCCTCAAAAACTTTAAATGTTCCTCTTCTACTTATAAAATTGGAAACTTCAACATTTACACTATATATAAAAATATAATTATAATATGACTAATGAAATGAGTTAAATTGGTAGTATACTATGATCTTACAACATTCCAGTAAGAAATAATTTCTAGGAAAGTTTAATTATGAATGAAGATGACATCACTTAAACTTTTTCTCACACAAATGATTATAGCAATGCTTTTATTCCTCCTCAAAATACTGAAGCACTGCAAATGTATCCTGCAGTCAATACAGCCTGGAAGGAAACTTTCTTGCATTTCCTACTCAAGTTCATCTATCAATGGAAGGGAGTCCAATCAAGTTAATTTAGTTCTCTATGCAGAGAGATTAAAAAATTAGACCAATCTGCTTCCCAAGTAATTTTTCCAACACTTATTTTGGAATTGATGTGATTTACAAGCTGTCCGTTGCAAGACAATTCTTGTGGCTTTGGAATGACTCAGTTCCCTACTTACCTTTATGATCCTTCAGTAAGCATAGTATACCACATGAGTTTAGTGTACAAATCCCATGGCGAGCTTCTTAGGGTGGCTCAGGTGTAGTTCATTCTCCTCTGTGAACAGCGGGAAGTTCTCTTGAGGCTTGGGGAAGATTCACAATGAATCCTACTCTTCTCTCTTATTGCCTCTCTGTATGTCATAAATCTGCTTAATTTAACATATATGAATGTGTTCTATTTTACTAGATTCAAACAAGATGCTTCACTTTAAATACTGAAACTGCTTCATGTCAACTAATTTCTACTCATATATTAATGACCCAATATCTCTTATAAAATAATTAAGTCTAAATATTTTTATTTAACTATGTATACATATTTAATGCTGCATCATTGGTAATTTAGGAATAATTTGAGAGTAACTTTGACTCTACCAGTTTTCTAAGATGCTCTTACATGCCTCTGACTCTAGGAAGATGTCAAAATTTACATCCTGATCTATCTAGGAGGTATTATAGCACTCTTAGCTTTGGTTTCTTTTATTTATGTATTGTTGATTTTTCCTTGCACAAATTTTTCACATAGATCTATTTGTATCCCTTGGGCTTTTCTTCATATGAGATTGTTTTATAATAGTTCTAAGAGGAAGATGGGCTGATCCTTAAAAATAAGTTAGATATTCTGGGTTAAGCTTATGTTCAATAATGCATGTACTTAGAGATTTAGGATACAGATACAATTTCTGAATTCTAATTTTCTTAACCAAGTGGCTTTAAATCAGACATGTATTACTGGCTCAAGGAGAACAAAGGCCTAAAATCGGTGTTAACAAGGTTGCATTCTTTCTAAATGTTCTAGGAGAGAATCGGTTTCCCAGCTTTTTTTCTTCTTCTAGCTATTTTACATTCCTTAGGTTCTGTCCAGTCTTCTCAAACTTTATCTACCATCACATCTTCTATAACTGTTACTTCTGATTGTCAACCTGACAGAATTTTAGACATGTCCTAGAAATTAGTAAAGCACACTTTTTGGTGTGGAGCCAGAAGGGGGTATTCCTAGAGATGATTGGCATATAGACCCACAAATTGAGGGGATTACATCCTTCCTCATTGTTGGTTGAACCATCTGATAGGCTTGAAGTCCAGATAGAATGAAAGAGGAAGAGAGAGAAAGTAAGCCTGCCTTTGAAAAGCTCCATTGTGCCTGAAGGATCTGCCTTCTGTCGTCACCATTGCATTCAGTTTCTTCAGTCTTTAAGTGAACTCACACCTGTGACTTTCTAGGGAGCTTCTGGGCTCCATTAGTCTCAGACTGCCACTGGATCCTTGATCCCTTTTGCTCTGTGCATGCCAGATTTTTGGATTCAGGAGCAATTAGATCTTTTGTCTCTCCAACATGCAACTATGCACTTGCACTGTGGACTCTCCCATCTCTGACCCTTATCTAATAAATCACTTTGCACTAATAACATCTATATGGATACACATATGAACATTCTGTTTTCCTAGAGAACCCTACTCAATATATATTCTATCTATGATCCTTTAGTTTTTCTATCATAAGAACACTTGTGAGCCCTTGAGGCTGAAGTAGGCAATCCAAGATAATATCCCCATTGCAAGCTACATAATTTAATCACACTTCAAAGTCCATTTTACTATACAAAGTAATAGCAACAGGTTCCAGTACACAATTTTGTATCTTTGGTTTGAGGACATTTTTCTCTGTGCCTCTTGTCTTTAAAAGTTGGGAAAAGTATATGCTTACTTATTTTCATGCTTTGTCATTAAGCTCATATGAGATAATTTACGGCAAAGATTTTTCCAAAGAATAAAACATCATTTATTATAGATGAAACTACTGTTTTCTTTTCAGGTATTTCTCTATATTTTATAAAATACATTTATATTTAGAATACTATATATTAAAATTTAAATAATGTGATTCATATACAGCACTTTATAGTACAGTGTTTCTGACCGTAGGCTGGACTTTTTTTTATCCCCAGAAAACTATATAGGGAACATAATGATAAAGGAAACTATAAGTCACAAAACATGTAATATAGTATTGTTGTAACACAGAAGATGAAGTAGTGATAGAAATCAGAAGAGGGGAAAATAAATAGACTGTCAACTTTAGCCAGAGATACTAGCTAAATAATAGTCTTACAGTATTATTTTCTTTATTTTTATAGCTACATCAGCAACCATGTACTGAAAATATACAGACAATTTTCAAGTAACATAAATTCTGGTTTCAAGGGCAACGATGCTTGTCTGTTTGATATACATGTCCACATATCCACCTGCCTGATACAGAATCAGAGCCATCTGTTTAGATGGTATTGTGCCTGCCTCCAGTAGTTTAAGCTAAAAGAAACACATATAAAAGGAAAGTGAATTTTCCATCATTTGTTTTCATTATTCTATTGAAGTTATACTGTGAAACATTAATTTCAGGTTTCAAAATAATCATAAAATTAATTATATTCCTATCTTCATAGCTGTCACACAATGATGTAACAATGATGTAATAGACAGTAAAAGTTAAGGAAATGAAATTCTGTTTAAAAAAATCTTTTTCCACATCTTAATCACTTAATTTTTCTTTAATTTTATTTTTAAAGCAATATATAGTAAAACAAATTCTGATGAACTTTAACATGGTTAGATTTATGCAACTTTCTCCACCTCTGATAATAGCTGATATATTTTTTATATATATTTTAGTAAGAATTCAAGATGTGCAATGATTTGGAAATTATTCATAAAGCTTAACTTCTACTTAACAGATCTATAATTCCATTCTGAGAATTGTACCCTAAAGAAATGAAAACTGATGCTTATACAAGATGTTTAAATGCACACTTGTTCCTAACTGGAAAAATTCAAGCATCATTCAATAGGATAATTAGTAGTATATTTATACAATAAATACAGCTAGCATTAAAGAGGAACTGAGTGGCTGTACATTCTCTGCCTAACCTGGCACAATGGTGTCTGGAATGAGGGGAAGTGAGGATAAAACCTGTGAGATACTTCCAGAGGATCCATAAGACAAAACTGTTTGCATAATAAAACAGATATTCTCTATCATTTCGACTGTGTTAATATTCATACTGATAATTGGGCATGGTGGCGCATGCCTGTAATCCCAACACTCTGGAAGCTGAGGTAGGAGAATCATTGCAAGTTTGAGACCAGCCTGGGCTACAAAGTGAGCTCAATTTCAAGGTCAGCCTGAACTGTATAGCGAGACCCTGTCCCAAAAAACAAAACAAAACAAAAAATTCATACTGAGAATGCAAAATAGTCCCTTGACACAAATTTATTATTGTAGCAATAATTGTACTTGTAGACATTGTACTCATGATTATAATACATTTATATGGAAAAAGAATGCTAGTTTTCCTTTTAAGGTTCTTAGCTGTAATGGAAAGGTGCCTCCCAGGTCTCTAACTATAGGCTCCAACTGCTGGAACCTAACAACTCTTAGCCAGTCAGACTGAAGGTAGCAGTAATACTAAGGCAAGCTCATGCCTGAGATTGTGGGTGTTCTCTGGCACAAGACTTTGGCTAGTTGAGCCAAGATTTGTTTATGACCAACTTTCTTTTCCCTTATATTTGCATCACTCAGGGTCAGAACTACATAGCTGCCTGTACTTGAGGCACCTTTACATTTCCTGTTATAGCTATTTCCTGGAATGCGTTTCTTGGAAGTTAAATTGTATCCTGAAATCTATTTTTCTGAAGTCAGAAGCCAATACATTGATGAAATTTTTTAAAATTTTATTAAAGCTTAACCCTTCAGTATAAATTAGATTTAAGATTCTGTGTCAAATAAATGAAAGTACATGTAAAGCACTTCTGCTATACACAAGGAAAAAACACAATCATTTCATTTATGGAACATTAATTTTGCTTTAATAAGTTATTAACAAACTAAAAAATGGCCATCCATAATTAAATATATCACAGAATTTGTAAAAGAATAAAGTTTAATACTTTAAGAAAAAAATGATACATTATTTAACAATGAAGCTAAGTTCCTATGACTAGGTTGTCAATTGCATAGGACACTAGATGGCAAATTGTACATCATAAGTACATTGCAATATTCAGAACAAAGAAATGGTCAAAATTAACTCCAACTAATGACTTCATTTTTATTTTCATAACTCTTACATGCAGTATTATAATGAATAAGAGAAACCAGCAAACTAGTATACAGCACAATCAGTAAAACTTACATTACTGTACTGTAGAAGCAGCCACCATAAATAAGGCAAATTAAATTTATAAGTTTTAGGTCTGAATGTGAGTGGTAAGTCTAAATGGCAGGTTATAAGTCCTAACAGAATACACCCCTTGGCCCTGACCGCACACGCTCCGGAAGAATCCCAGTGCACACGGGACAAATTTGGAACTCCAGGCCCAAGCAGTAAGACCATGCCCTGCGTCTGAGGCCACCCCAGGACTCACCAGAGGGACCAGCAGGCCTAACTACACTCAGTGAACTCCAAGCAGCAAGCAGGGCCCAGAATCCAGTCCTGGGCCCAGACCGCACATGTCCTTGCAGAATCCCAGCACACAGGGCAAACTTGGAACTCTGCTCTCAGAGGAACCTTGGACTACAGTGGATTATCTGTGCTAGCTTGAAGGGAGATTAAGTGACTGCCTCAGCAAAAACAGAGGATCTCATCTGGCTCTAGTCAGTGTGGTGAATGGATATAGAGGTGTACAGTGGGTAAATAGGGCCAGTAGTAAAGCTCCCTCCAAGTAACTGTAAGACCTTGGTAAGTCTGACAGGAGTGAGGGTGACATTTTCCTACATGCAGAAAAAATCAGGCAGACTGAGGAGTGTCCTCCATCTTGAAGAAAATCAAAAGGACTTACAAGACACACAGGCACACAATAGGGACATGGTAGGGCCTCCGCCAACACAAACACTATAGACAGGGAGATTTGACGACCTGGAATGACTTTAAGATAAAGTACTAGCAGGAACTAAAAGTTGGCCTACATCAATACTACTAGGCTTGTCAGCCCAGGAAGAATACAGGACTCACCCAACAGGCCCTGCAGCAGGGCCACCTATACATTGTGGGACCCAGCAATTGGACAAATATCAATCTTACAGTAAGACACCAAGATACACATTACCAACAGTTGACACTAGAGAATCTGAAGGACCAAATACTAACTTGAAAGGGGAAAATGGCAAAACAAAAAAACAAAATGCAATCTCAAACATCTAATCCACCAGGAGCAAGTACAGGAGACATTGAAATAGAGGACTCCAAAAGTAACACACTGGAAATCTCTGAAAAGATAGTGAATGAAATAAAAAATCAACTCCATGAGACCATAGAGGAAATCAAATTAGAAGTACTCTCCCGTGTAAAGATAGAAGTAACAACCTTAGTAAAGGAGTTGTTGTGCACAGTTAAAGAAGAAATAGAGTAAAAGTACAGGAGCATGGAAAACTGATTGAAACCTTGAATGAACAATATAGAAAACAAACAGAATTCATGAAGCAAACTGAAAAAGATATCCAAGGAACAAAAAATTCTATTCAAAGCATGCAAAACCATTTAAATGAAGCTGAGGATAGGATTTTGGACCTTGAGGACAGGATCGCAATTAGCAATCAGGAAAGGATAGAACTTTTAAAAATAACAAAGCAGCATGAAATGACAATCCAGAAGCTTCAAGATGATGCCAAGAGCAACAATATAAGATTAACAGGCATTAGTGAAGATGCTGGAGTCAATACAAAGGACATATGTAAAATATTCACAGAAATAATAGGAGAAAATTTCCCAAACATGTGGAAAAAATCTGATATGCAGATAAGTGAAGCATATAGAACACCAAACAGCCACAACCAACATAAATCTATACCCAGACACATAATAATTAAAATCACAGACATACAACATAAAAACAGAATATTAAAAGCTGTTAGAGAAAAGACACAAGTCACCTATTGAGGAAAGCCCTCAAAAGGGCTTTCTTATCACAGCCCGAATCACAGCAGACTTTTCAGCATAAACCCTCAAGTTAAGATGTACTTGGAGTGAGATATTTCAAGCCATGAAAGAAAACAGCTTTCAACACAGACTGACATACACAGCAAAACTTTCATTCAAATTTAATGGAGAAACAAGATACAAATTTAATGGAGAAATAAGACAAAGAATAACTGAAGAAATTCACATTCACCAAAGCAACCCTAGAAAGAGTATTGAAAGACATACTAGACAGAGATAAAAATGACCACAATCCCCAAAACAACAGAAAGAAACCACCAGGTAGGACAATCAACTAAATAAGGGGCAAAAGCAGAAAGCAAAAAATTGGAACATAACATGGCAAAGTTGAACCAGTAAGTATCAGTGATATCCATAAATGTAAATGGCCTCAATTCACCTATCAAAATGAATAGGTTGACAGAATGGATCAAGAAACAGGATCCCACAATATGCTATATACAAGACACACATCTGACCCAAAAGGAAACTCATAGATTAAAAGTCAAAGGATGGAAAACAGTACTCCATGCAACAGCAACCCAGAAAAGAGCAGGGGTAACTATTCTATTTGCAGAGAATGTGAACTTCAAACCCAAAATGATTAAAAGAGACAAAGAAGGTCACTACATACTCATAAGTGGAAAAATCCAAGAGGAAGAATTAATAATTATAAATATATATGCACCAAACATAGGAGCACCCAGCTATGTAAGACAGATACTAATGGACATGAAAAACCAAATACACAAGAGTACAGTTATTACAGGGGACCTTAACAGCCCATTGTCACAAAGAGATACATCAACTAGACAAAAAGTCAGCAAACAAAGAATAGAACTGAATCATACCTGCAAGCAATTGGACTTGGAAGATATTTACAGAGTGTTGCACCCAACGACATCAAAATACACATTCTTCTCATCTGCGCATGGGACATTCTCCAAAATAGACCATATATTATCCCATAAAACATTCTAAAGTAAATACAAAGGTATTGAAATAATCCCATTCATAATATCTGACCATTGTGCACTGAAATTGGAAATTAATGGCAAAAGAAATTGCAAAACCTGCATGAATACATGGAAATTAAATAACAACCTTTAGGGGAAAATGAGGAAGGGAAAAAGCAGAAAGATAGTACCATATTCAGCAAATCAGTTCAGGACTACATACCTGATTGAGAGTTTTTACAGATTTTCCAAATTAAGGTTACCATTTCCCTTTCATTTCCAAAGATACACTTCTGAAATACATACTATTTGTAGCCTAAATTCTTGTGCTGATATCTATAAAAATTGTTTGAAACTTTTCTGAATTGAATACTGACTGGTTTTTATCCCTATTTATATTTTGTCAAGCCATCATGACACTGGTCCAAAATGGCAAATGGGTCAAAAACAACAGCTTATCTAGCTTCCTTCTTCTTCTCTCCTCACCTTGGGGTGGACTTCCTAGCCCTACTCCTCAGCGTGTGAAAATAATATTCAATCCACTACCAAAATGACCCCCTTGCCTGACCCCAAACTCCTCCCCTGGCCAGAAGTGATAAAAGTTTCTACACTCCTTTGTTTTGTCAGAGGGTATTGCATCTCTACTGCAGCCCTCCTGTGCCCACAATAAAGGCCTCTTCTCTTCTTTGTTTCTCTATTGTGCCAAAAACTTTATTAAAGATGTCTCCATGTCATTTATTTTTACCGCTTTGTTTATATCAGTATAGACCCACTAACTTTGTTTAATATTTTGTTACAAAATAATACTCCTTCATTTATTTTGTCATTCAAATTACTCCAGACTTGACTATTTGGACCTTTTTGAAATTGATTCCTGAGACTGGGTTGTGCAGGTAAGAGCCTCTGGTTTTTATCTTCAATGCAGCAAAAATACACAAAATGTAAGAACAAAACAAAGGAATGGAAAATCACTTTTATGAAACTACTAGATGACACCACTAGATGTAAGGAGATAAGAAACTCAACAATTCTTTTTTCCAAAAATAAGCAATAAGAAGTGTTCAAAAACTGTAAGGATTAGCCTGTTGGAAGTAAGGGTGCCCTTGACAACAATAGCAAAGTCCAAGGCAGGATGCTTTCACTGGTAAATTCTGCCAAGTATTTAATTAACAAAAGTCCTCAAACCTCTCAAAAAAACAGATGCAGAAAGAATATTCTCTAAATCATAATACATGACTAATAGATCCTGATGAAAACACCAAAATAAGTGAACATTACAGACAAATCATTTAGACAATAATATGGACCTTCAGTACACTGGAAATTAAAAGGAATTTTTTCAAAATGATAAAAGATTTGTAAAAAGAACCTCAAAGCTCAAATCATACTATACTTGCTGGTGAAAGACTGAAAGCTTCCCCCTTAAGAACAAGCCGACAAAAATGTCTGCTTCTACCATGCTATTTAGCATCTTATATGATACATTCAAAAGCAATGAAGAGGTGTAAAAAAGGATTAAAACATGTCCAAATTAAAAATCAACAGAACTATTTGTTTCAAAATAATATAAGACTATAAATAAAAAATCATGAACAATCTATTTTAAAAAGCAAAGAGCTACAAGAGTTAGTAAATTTTACAAAGCTTCAGGATGCAATATCTAAACACAAAAGTTCAGCTTTTATTTTCCTTTAAACCAGCAATAAGCACATCAAGAGGAAATTAAAAGAACAATTCAATTTATGCTTAAATCCAAAACAATATGTACCTAGTAATAAATTTAACAAAGGAAGTAAAGACCTCTATAGTGAAAATGAAAACGTTGTCTAAGGAATACTTACATAAGTGGAAGGACCGTTAACATTCAAGGATAGGAAGACAACAGTATTTATGTATCAATGAAACTGAAGTAATCTATAGATTAAAAGCGATTTCTTCTCCAATTCCAATGGTTTTTATTTTAAAGGTAAAGGAAAGCCTATTCTCAAATTTATATAACTGGAAGAAGTTTTGAGTAGCCAAACTAATCTTACAGAAGAAAAATAAAATTGACAGTTTTATATTCTTCAATTTTGAAACTTAGTACAAAGTTCAAGATAACATCACACTGATTTCAATTTGTATTTATCTGATGACTAATTAAAGTGAGCATAATATCATATATATATTAAGACATAAAAGTGATCAGGTTATTTCAAGGTACAATGAGTTAGGCAACCAATGTTTTGGGTTATGACAAGGCATTACAGGATTTTTTTCAATAAGTAACTATGAGGCATTCAGTTCACTTTTAGTGTGGCAAAAAGGGTGAGCTATAAAATACACGTTAAAGAACAGATGGCTTTGATCACTAGAATAGATATCTCGTTTGAAATTCTTATGCCTAAATTGATTGTACTTATATGCACCTTATGGAAATGGAAAAGGTAAGTTGTAAGTGTATTTCTTAATCTGGAAATTGTTTTTATATAACTGCCTGTTCAAAGTATGTAATTTCTGTTCCCAATGTTGTTTCTGTTTACTTTTGATAACCTGTGAATTACATTTTTCTAGAGTCCAATGCATCTCTTTTAGTAAATATATGTTTTTCATCAATATTCTAAACTTTAGGCACAAATGGGTTTTTGTTTGTTTGGATTATGTTTTGGTTAATGCTTTGAAATTTAAAATATTAATAGTGCAGGTTTCAGGCATGACAGGCAGTAAGCAGGTGAAGAAACAGTGGTAAAGTTAAAAACTCCTTCATTAGATAACAGGCTTCTGAATGTATTGCCATGGTCCACAGAGAAGACGGGAGAAGGTAGCAAGGAGATGCTGGATCAGCTACTGCAACCTTAAGACAAAGCTGGTGTCTCTTTGGACTTTAAAATTACTCCTATGCAGCTTAATTTATTTTTTAATAAAATAAATAAGAGGGACTTTCCATGGGAAAATAAACATTCCCTAATTTGAATCTCTTTTCATTCTAGCTTGACCACGTAGATGGCCCTCGTCAGGCCACATGCTTCTGTCAAATAACTTGGTCTAGTTTTGGAAATGGTGTTTTAAAACTTTTTGGTGCCACCTGATTTTCTCAAATAGATCCATATATTTCATAGTTTTCTTTAAGGAAATATTACCTTTCACTTGGTCTAGTTTTGGAAATGGTGTTTTAAAACTTTTTGGTGCCACCTGATTTTCTCAAATAGATTCATATATTTCATAGTTTTCTTTAAGGAAATATTACCTTTCATCTTTCCAGGCATCATTTATTGATGTGGTTCTGTGCATTAGACCATGATAAAGATGCAGTTATACAGACCTGTTTATCTTGCTTTCAACTGTAAGGTAACAAATTATGAACTTATTAACTGAAAAAGGGACCACAGGAAAAGAAGCATTTTTATTTGTTTTTAAATATCATTATTGCATTACAAATATTTGACATATATTTTGTTAGCTATGTAAGTAGAATTAAGCACACATCTAAATGTATGGATGTAGAATTCAGTCCAGAGGTTAACACCATATATGAACCTGTAAGAATTATTGCCAAGTAGCTGAAAGTATGAAGTGGGTTGATAATATAATAAGAGAATTTATGGAGTTGGAAAGAAGAAATAAATCTGCAGAAAAATTATAGTATTAATAAAAGAGGAAGAGTGACAAAGAGACTAAATAGTAAGAAAGGAATAGTACTAGAAATAGATGCTGAATCAGCATGAGATGAAAAATAATGGCCAAATCAACAGATTTCAAGTAAACAGAGACTTCAAGAATATGAATAGTAATTAGTAACACAGAGGAGCAGAAAATGATGGTAGCAGAAAAAGTAACTATAATTTTATAGCAGCCATGGGCACTGGCATCTATTGTATTTTCGTTATCAGGAAGAATTTCAAGAGTGGTTGTATTAAACTGTTAGACTGAGTGAAAAGCAAGTACATTGAGACTAAGTTACTTTTCTCACAATGTTTACTTCACAAATACTTAAAAGTATGAAAGAACTTCACCAAGCTCTAATTACTTAGATTTTTAAAATGACATTTTAGTGCAAAAAATCATAAAATATCCTTCAAACAAGAAGATATGAGCAGATGCTAAAAAGATATCCTAGATGTTTATTCATGTTTAGTGACATCTCTGTTTTTTATATCTTCCTTTCCCCATGGATATAACAAGGCTAAAATCTTAATTTCCCCAAATCCCCAACCATGAGACTTCTTGTCAGATTCCACTCATGCATGCCCAAATATACAGGAATGAAGGAAAAGCATTATAACCATCATTCCCGAGGCAACTTTGGAAAGCCATGTGGGAATCAATCATTGGACACCAGACACTATGATTTACTTGCCATTTTAGGTTGGTATCTGTAGAGTCACTCACACTGATGCTGACACCACATGCTGTGAATGGTGGCATCTAGGAATTCTTGAACATTCTCCTGAAAGACACAAGTGGTGCTACCTGTCTCTCAGTTTCTGCTGCACTGCAATTTCAGTTCCTTTGATCTGAATTCCAACTTCTGGGTTAACTTTAAACTTTTAAGCCCCTTCCTACTCAAAATACTTGAGGAAACTTTTTTTCCTGAATGAACTCTAAATGGTAAAATATATTAGGGATAGTATGTCAGATTTAGTGAAGACAAAAAACCCTCCAAAATTCAAGACTATATTTATTTTTTTTGCAAAATAAAATCTTTTCACCTGGTAGTCACATGATGACAATTACTATGGATTTTTTCCTTCTGCAATGAATATGCCTTTTGAAGAATTTTCCCCAAAGAAGAAAAATACAGAAATTTCTGGAAAAAACCTGTAACTTTTCAGTTTTCAGATTTGTGATTCCAAAATCTAGTCATTATGCAAGTGTTCTGATGCTCTTACAACAGCTTCTGTTTTCATTGTATTTAATGCCCTGCAAGGTGCAAACTGAGAAAGACTTACTGATGAATGTATCTAAATGTGGATTTTTATTTAATTTTTAGTTTCATTAGTACATGTTTTCAGTGCATGATGATTACTTTCATCATGAAGAGTTGATACATAATGCATCTTCATTTTTTATATCTCCTTTCCACACCCTGCTTCCTCTCCCTCCATTGCCTGGTCTCCTTTCCTTTTGTGAAAGATCTATCTCACTGTTTCATATCTGTCATCTATTTTGGTTATTTACCTACATTTTGGGTTCCTCAGATAATAGAAGTCATGGGATATTTAAGGTTGTTATATGATTTATTTCACTTAATATTGTAATTTCAAGGTGCATTCATTGTACTAAAAATGATTCAATTTTTCTTTTATAGCATTATTCCATTGTGTATAAATACAACTTTTTCTTTATCCATTCATCTGATGATAGACATAAAGCACACTTCCAAGATTTAACTACTATGAGTTGTGTTGGGTATACATATATCACTGTTATATAATATCTTAGACCTTTTTGGGGAAGATACCTAGAAGAGGAACAGTTGCAAACAAAGGAATTTCTAGTTTTAGGTTTATGAGGAATCTCTGTACTGGTTTCTATACTTGTTGGACTAGTTTACATTCCCACCAGCAATATAGAAGGCTCCTTTTTGTTACAACATATATTAAATTTCATTGGGACATCACAAATAATCTACAAGATCATATATGGAAATCTTCATTTTATAGAACTGTAAAGGTATTAATATACATAATATATGTTCATTTTCAAAGAAGATTTAAAGTGAGAATTAATTGATTGCACTTGGAATTCACTATCACTAAAGTTAAGTATATCTAGGCTAAAATGGCCATTAGTGAGTTAAAACCTGCTTCTTTTAACTTTTTGTGGTGATTCACAGTCATTGGCATGATTAGGAAATTTAAAAATTTTTCACCTTGAGTACTCTATTCTATGACTGTTTCATACTTTGAGAGATGATTTGTTAGGGAATCCACAATGATTTTGTTCCTCAGTAATTATTTCTTAATAAGTATATACTTGGCTATTTGATAGTTAACTGTATAAATTCTTCAGATATTTGCTTTACAATGATTGAAACCCATTAGAATATCAAGTATGATAGAATTTTATTTCTTATAGTAACACATTATAATAAGGACATAGTCTATTATATCCTAAAATGAAAGGAATTTATTATGTTCTCTACTATATACTTAATAATGTTAAAATGAGAATGAATTCTAGACACTTAATGAACATGTCATATGAATAACTGATTGTCAAATATTTTAGTCATTACAGTGTAGTAAGAATATTTTTCCTATTAATTTTTCCCTATTTTCCCTATTTCCCCTAGAGGAATATTTCCCTATTTCTCCTATAAGAATATTTTCCCCATTAATTTTTCCCTATTTTCCCTATTAATTTTCCCTATTAAGCTTATAAATTGAATTATGTGAATTATGAATAATTATGAATTAAATTACCTTACACAGTTTTCTCTTGATACCCTATTTCTGCTCTTGAGTAATCTACTTTGTTTTCTGAATACATTAAATTTATGGCACTCATAAAATATGGAAATTTGATGTACTGAATTGCAACTGGAAGCTGTATAGATTTTGTTGTGTATTTATAGTAGTAGCTTCTCAAACAATCACTCAGCCATGTAGGAGAGAAATGCAATAATGTGGCTAATGTAAATGGTCACTTGGGATGAACACTTGAAGTTACTGATAATTTTGAGGTTTCATATCTTTAATTGTATAGTTATGGACCATAAAATTTAAATTGTAATCCTTATTTTATGATACATGTAAATTTTTTCATGGTGACCTTTCTCTAAACTACAATTAAACAATCCTTAAATTATCTCATTACTAAGAATGCTTAGTAATGAAGCATGAACATGATATGAAATGTTTCAACATATCATCAATTTTTCTCTGTAATTATTTATTTACTGCAAAATTTTATGAAAGCACAAATCCCAGGTAAACTGACTCAGTATGCTACTTTTTACAAAGAAACATTCAATATGACTGTGGTTGTAACTTTTTAGAGGTTTACCTTTCTATAGTTCCTTGATTCATATTACATCATTAGAGTGTTCCAAGTATCATAATGGAAGTTAAAACTACAATTAGTATTCTTTCAGTTCACAGTCTTAGTGGAGTTATAATACTTAATGAAGATTTAATTCATTTGTACTTACTTGAAAAGCCATTAATCATCTGGTAGATCAGATAAATCATACTTTATATCAAAGGAAATCAAAGGTAGGCAGCAAGAAATGTAGTGAAAACAAATTTTAAAGTATGACTACAATGAGGAAAAATACACTCAATATAAAACTGGACTCAATTCCTCCCTTCTAGTTTGCGAACAAAATAAATATCTACCACTGTAATTCATGTTCTGATTTAGTTTTCTCTGAAAGTTATGGTTCTGTGACGTTGATAAGATCAAACTTGGCATTAGACTCCTAGATCTCTCACCTAGGACACAAGCTTGCCCATTGAAGACTTTGTCTTTACCTTTGTTGAATTATCAGTGATTCACTGGTAAGTCTGACTCCTGAGGCATTACTCCAGTTGATAGTCATTGAAGCTTGGTGAACACAGGTTGTGAGTCATAAGAGTTTGACCATAGAAAATAGGTTAGGGATCCCAACAAAAGGAGACCAAGTCAGAGTCCTAGGTGTCTATATTTGAGGCTAAAATAGAGATCAGTGGCTGAGCTAATGTCACCAATCATTTGGTTTACAAGCAGAAAGATATCACTAGTTTAAAAAAATTAAATCTTCTCAGTCAACTGAAATCACACCTTCCTTAGCTATTTCTGATCATGCTCTTTGTCCTACAGAGCTCCCTCTGTCCACTGATTCTTCTGAAGGCACGATTTCGCTAAGGTTATAAAATTTCAGTGATCTTTCTGGGAAACAAAGATGCTCCCAAACTGACTCCTTTAAAGCCTGTTTCTTCTCTTCACCTCTACTCTTTCCTATTTTAAATCATTTTCAATTTTCTATAATCCTTTTATATACCCCTTTTGTAAATTATTCTTCCTCCCTCTCCCTGTCCATCACTCCCAAAAATTTCCTTTCCAACTCCAGCACCTCAACTCCCTACAGTCATTTCAATTTTGGACTCCTTCCCATCAAGGTTTACAAGTGGTCCTGGGACTATCAAACTTGAAAAGGAAAAAACAATTTGAAAGAAACTGAACAGTTTGTCCAGTCAAACGGGCTTGGGAAACATTAAGAGTTGCTTGATGTATTGTTGTCCTTTCATTTAAAATGTTACACATGCCCCAGTTAGTCCAGGCAAATAACTTTTATTTATTTATTTATTTATTTATTTATCTTTTTGAGATGAGGTTTTACTATGCAGTTCAGGCTGATCATGAACTCACTTTGGAGCCAGGCTGGTCTTGAAGTCACAATGATACTCCCTCCTCAGTGTCCTGAGTACTGGGATTACAGGTGTGCACCACTGTGCCTAGTCCATGCCTCTGTCAGAATACAGGAAAAGAAAAAAAAACCCTAAAATCTCTGCAACAAATGTTATCAGTAAACACTATTACCTCCATATTAAATATTAAATATAAATTACTCTATATTCCAGAAATCCTATTTGGGTAAAAACATGTTAAAGGATAAATTAACTATTTTATATAAACTAGTGGCTATCCATCAACATGTTCACTTGACTTAGGTAAAATTTTTTAATGAAAACTATCTGTATTTGTGTCTGTCTATATGTTTTGTATAAGTATGTTTGCATTCATATGTGATATTTTTCTACCTCTGGAGAGTATACAAAATCTACAATGTACTTGTATTGGTTTGTGTTTGGATGGGCCCCCAAAACCTCATGTAATCATGGACATGGTTGAGTCTGGTGTTTGTGACAGGTTCATTGTCTAGTGCTGGGATTGGTGGTGTGGGTGCTGCACCAACCCAGGGGTGGAGCTGGCATAGAGTATAAGGACAGGAAGGAGATGTGCTTTGGTCTCTTTTGCTCTGTTCATGCTTGCTGTTTGTGCTGGCCATGAACAGCTGCCCCACCATGTCATCCTGCCTTGGAGCCAGCTGAGTATGGGCTGAAACCTCCAAACTGTAAGAAATAAACCTTCCCTTCTTTCATATTGGACATTGGGTGTTTTATCTCAGCAGTGAGGGAAAAGTAACTAAAACAGAATTTGGTACCAGGAATGGGGTTGTTCCTGTGACAGTACCTGACCATGTGCTTCAAAAGCCTTTGGAAATGAATGGTTTGTGGGAAGAGTTTTGAAAAGTTCAATGATGTTGCCTGAATGCATAGACCTGGAACAGCTTAGGCTGTCCTGCATGGAAGATTCTGGTCAGAATTCAAGAGACTGGAAGGCTGATAGTAAACCTGCTGGTAAAGAACAAGCTTGGCAGGTTTCTGCTGGGAAGGACTGCACTGGATGCTGAACTCTAGATGATGTGTGTTATGACTTGGCAGAAAGTTTGTCTGAATTTGCTCCTGTCCAGAGACTGCCTGAAACTAAGATTAAGTACAGCAGACTAACTAATCTGGAAAAAGAAATTTCAAGGCAGTCTAATGTTGAAGCAGTGTCATGGTTATTTTTGAGAGCTTTTAGCCAGATTTACATTAAAACTCAAGAGCAAAGAGCAAAATAATGTTGATAGACTTAATACACATTCTCAAGGATTGTTAAGCAATATTACAATATTCAAGTTGCAAAATGTTAATAATATGTATGTATGCCTTTGTGTCTGGAGGCTGATTTAAAGAAATATTCCTGGTTACCAAGGTGACAAGGGGTGGATTGTTATGGTTGATACATTGTACCAACTTGAGAAGTTTAAAAGTTTTACTGAGAGACTCAGCAGGGAGCCAGGGTTCTTACTTTGTAAATATCTTTATCCTGTGTAAAGGAGGGCAAGGAGATCTCCTAAGTGCTACACACCCCCTGAAATTTGTGTGTGTGTGTGTGTGTGTGGTGGGGACTGGCCTTTGTATACTATAAAGGAATAAAAGAGCAAGGCTCTTTTGCTCTGGCTGCTGCCTTGAAGTGTCCCCCAGTGCCATGCCACTCTGCATTGGAGCCAGATAATTACAGACTGGAACCTCCACAATAGTGAGCTAAATAAACTTTTCCTTCCTTCATTTTGAGTGTTGGGTATTTTGTCCCAGTAATGAGAAAAAGGTAACCAAGACAGTATTTAAAAGAGCTTTAAGGGCTGGGGATGTAGTTCAGTGAAATAAGCACCTGCCTGGCAAGCATGATGTCATGAGTTTAATCCCTGGTACCAAAAATAAATAAATAGATAAATAATAAAAGAGCTTTAATAAAACAGTTTTAGAAATAAATAATTGCTTTACAAGGAATCTATGCCCCCTAGGTTATCAGCATGAAGTTTAACACAAGCATACATTTTTATCCTACTTAGTTTTATAAACCAAGTAAAGTAATATTATATCTACTGCAAATTGAGATTATAAAAATTACAGATTCAACCTAGCAATTCACAACTACATGACAAAATCAATTGCTTGAATTCATTACTCTCTATGTATCAAACACAATTAAAATTTAAAAATCTATGCATTTAACATTTTATTGTACAGTATTTTGTGTTTTCTTTTATGATGCTTGCTTATCATGCATGTGCTATAAAAATATTCAAGGGGTAAGCTGAGATGGTGATTAACTTTGTTTAATATTGTAACAGGTTGATCTAAAATCATTTCTAATAGGAGTTGAGATAAATAACTTACTATAATAAGTCTCAGTTCATACACTTTTGGTTTCTTTTTTGAATGGTACAGGTATATTATAACATTTGAGTTTGTTAATAAATATGTTAGTTTTAGTAGCCTGAGAAATGTACAGTAAGGAAACAAATAAAATTGTGAGATGCTATATTTGGAAGGCTATTATTATGCTGATATTGCAACAGTTAATTCACAAATATCTATTCCTTAGTTTTCTTTGTAAGAAAAAAATACTGATGGTTAAAAATTATGACCAATATAAGAAAATAAAGCCACTACGTATAGTTAGTCATTTTATTAATATGAAAAGTGTGATATGTTTTGTATATGAAAAAGTATACAAAGTATAAAATGTGAATTTTTATTAAGTGGAAATGTGTAAAATTTATACTAAAGTAAAATGTCATTCTAGAATGAGAAGGATGAAAAACACAAGAAAAAAATACTGAAATAGATATAGACAGTTGTAGGTTTGGGAAAAATAAGTACTTTTGTTGTGGTCATATGGGTTGACATCAAATTAATTTATTTGCAAGAATTTTTTTAAAGGAAGTTTATTTTTTTTCCTATTTGATTTGTCCAAATTTAAGAAGGTCTTTGAGTTTTCTTATTTCTGTGACATTGTATTTATTTCTATATTTACAGATAGGTAAGAGCATTGCTCCTGGAAACTCAAAAACCTTAGGATGCATTCTACCAAGAAGCATCTGCATTCCAAACTGGAGATTCACAGAACTGCTGCAGACACCAGCACCTTGTGGGCACTGAGAAAGGATAGAGGTCTGCATCTGCTCTTGCTGTGGATATGGTAGCCTCATTGGCCCAATGAGAGAAAAGAGAGGAGGCAGAAGCAATTAACAAAAGACTGACCTAATTAAGGGTGAGACTGTTACAGGCAGCTGAGTTAGTTAAAGATATTATAGTCATTCAGACAGGGCTGGGCCCTCAAAGGGGTCAGTGCAAAAGACCAGATACCTTGCAATCTTGGAAGAGGTAAACACCTTTGCTGTGGGCCAGATCTCAAAATAAAAGGCAAAACAAATGCAACCACACTGTAAATATAAACATCAGGGTGACATTCTAAGTAGGTATGGATCACCTTGATGGAGGCAGGAGTCACCATCCCAGCTTCCTAGTGAAAGTGTCTCTGCTCTTTGAGCATGCCTAATTGCTAAGTGACTCACTTCTTCATTTGTTAAATTTGGTCAATTTTATCTTAGTAATTAATCTTAATGGTTGAAGATAGTTCTGTCCCACCTCATGCCCAACTGCCTTTCCAGTTCCCATGTTTTCCCATTTTGGAACCATCTCACCTCATGGTTTTGCATATAAAAGTCCCTAGAAAAGACAAGTCTTTGGCAACAGCCTCAGAACCCCTTCTGTCTCTCTCCCAGACAGAAGCTTTCTTTCTCTCAATAAATATATTCTGTTTTTAACCTCTGTTTTTTTCTAAAATTCATTCTTCAGTTTTAGAGAGCATGAATTCATAAGGGACATCTAGTAGGTTGGGAGTTTTATTCATTCCCTTATATCAAGACCAACACCCAAGAGGTAAGCTTTGCTCCAGGACTGAAGTGTTACTCTAGCACAGAGACAGGGTGAGAAACAGCCTTGAAAGACTTGGAGAGGGCAAATGGTAAACACTGATCTCTTGGAGCTCATTGGGAGGCTCAGGGTCAGACAAGGAGTAATACATGGCCCGTGTGCTGTGTTGGGAGGCCAGGTTTGTTGGGTATAATCTTAGAAAGGGTGGTCCTGAAAGAAATGGCTTTTAAATCAGCGCTATGCTTGAGCTTTTGCACTGTTGCCTACATTTACCAGAAATTAGTGGTCTGAATGTCTAAAGATCAATATCTGAAAGGCCTCTGTGTCTTTACTGAAATCATAGACCTCATTGCTCTGGTTAAGGGCAGTTCATGAATGGTTCTTAGGGTTTGTCAGTGTGAGTTGACATTTAATACAATTGATACAACTGGCTTTACTACCACAACCAAGGTGACATTTGGTTTTCTCTGTATTCAATATCTGGATTGCTTGAATATCATGAGCAACACTGTAGTAAACTCCTGAAGAACTGAACACTGGGACAGAAAATCTACAAGCTCTCACAAAAAGCAAACGAACAAAAAATATAAAAATGAAAACCAAGGCAACTAGATATTTCTGAAAAAATCCCAACTTCTGCAAAACCAGTTCAAGGGAATTGAAGGAGAGGAAATCATAAACCACATTGAAGAAATGTCTAAAAGGCTATCGATGCATATAAAGCAGCTGTATAGGTGTTTGACAAAACCAGAGTAATCAAATAATTGCCCTAATAGAACAAATAGTCAAGGAGTCTAGAGAAGACACTAATAAAACTGTTGTAGAGCAAAAGACAGAGGTGAAAAACATAAATTCTCAACCTAGAAGAGAACAGGAATCTTAATGTTCTAATTAAAAGTACAGGAGACTAAAAATAAGACTGAAAGAATGGGAAGCTGAAGCAGCCAATGTGAAGAAAGAGTGTCATATGTAGATGAAAAGGTTGTTGTCAATAATCAATTAATGAGAGACAAGAAAACCTGAGAGTGCAGCCAATAGTTCCTAGATGATTCAAAGAAGAGTAGTATAAGGATGATTAAAATGAATGAAAAATCTGAAGACATCACAAAAGGCATAAAAATGTCTTTATAGAAGTAATTACAGAAAACTTTCCAGACATAGAAAAAGAATTTAACAGATAAATGAAGTGTATAATAGCTTGAAGACCATGATCAGAAAAAAACCATCACATGCCACATAATATTTGAAATACTACAAATCCAACATAAAAATATTGATAAATAAAATCCAGTAGTATACTGTACCCAAGAAACATAGTTAACACAAAAATAAATTCATAGGCTAAAATTCAAAGGATGACTGGGCATGGTGGTACTTGCCTGTAATCCCAGCATTCAGAAGGCTGAGACAAGTGGATTACTGTGAGTTTGAGGTCAGCCTGGCCTACAAAGTGAGTTCAGATCCAACTTGAATTGTATAATGGAAACTATGTCTTGGTTACTTTTCTCTCATTCTGGGACAAAATACCAAATACCATAAATGAAGGAAGGAAAGTTTTATTTATCTTATTTAGCTCACTGTTTGTGGAGATTTCAGTCCATAATTAGCTGGCTCCAAGGCACGGTGGCATTGTACCAGATCAACACTTCAAGGCAGCAGCTAACAAAAGCAGCCAGAGCAAAAGGAGGAAGATCAAGCTTCTTTTCTTCCTTGTATTGCATACAGGCCACTTCCTGCCCCCAGAGCAGATGTAGATTCACAAAGTGTCTGTGCCCTTCATTTGCACAGGATGAAGATATTTATAAATGAGGATACTGGTTCCCTGATGAGTTTCTTAATTAAACTTTTAAACTTCTCAAGTTAACACAGTGTATCAATCATAACAATCCACTACTTGTCAACCTGACAACCAGACATGTACTTTAATCAAGTTTCCAGATACAAGACATATTTATTTTTTTTATCAGTACCAGGGATCGAACTCACAACTGCATGCTTGCAAGGCAGGCGCTTATGCCACTGAGCTAAAACCTTAGCCCTAGTTATTCCTAAATTTCACAACTTGAACATTGTAACACAGACTAATGACCCTGAGAAACCAGTATTAAGTCTGTCAACATTATTATTACACTAGAATCATAACATTTTGCTCTTGGCCCCCCAAAGACTCATGCACATTCCTTTATGTGAAAGGCATTTAGTCCACCTGCAAAAGCTGCCAAAGTCCTAAAAGTTTTAGCACTGTTGAAAAGTTTAAGTCCCAATTCTCCTCTGAGATGTAAAGTAAATCTTAGCTGCAAGCCACTGTACAAATGAAAACAAAGTAAAACACTTCCAACATTCAATGGCATATGATAAACATTACCATTCCAAAGCAAATAAAAAATCCAGCAGGACAAACATTAAGTCCTGTAGTTCCATGTGCACCATTTGAGGCAATCTGTGCCAAATTGTGAGTTCCAAAGGGATTGAGTGACTCCATCCTGTGGCGCTTCTGATGGGTACAGATTCAGTGGCTTTGTCCTTAGGGTAGCTATTCTCCCTCTTTGCAGGTTTCATTAGATGGTCCACATTTCTGGCTTTTCCAGACTTCTAGGATCTCCACTGCACCTTTGGCTTAACTCTCACAGCTTCACATATTGCCCTTTCAGGGACACACTGCCTGACCTCCCAGATCTTCTAAAATTGTGGTGGAAGCCTTCTTAACCCCACAACTCTTACATTCCATATGTACCTAAAACCAGCACCACCCGGATGATCTGAGGTCTGCTGCCAGCTGGAGCAGTAGCCAGACTTTCCTCTCTTTTGGTTGTAGGGGTTGAGTGCCTGGATCACTGAGCACTCTACATCCAATGAGGAACAAATTTTCCATGCTACTGCCATTCTGGAACATGGTCCAGCTGCCACCATTCTGAAACAGTTGTGCTCTGTGGGTTTTTCCTCAGTCTTTCACTTCTGCAGTTTTAAGGCTGCAAAGGTTTGAGACTTTTTGATTTTTTTTGTGATATCTTCAGGTTACATTTTGTATTTTCCTGTTCCTTCTCAACAATCAAGATTTCCTCAGCTCTATTTTTACAGATTTATTAGAGCTTCCGTTTTGGCCAAACTTACAATGTTTTAAATCATTCTGGACTCTTTGCTCTTGATTTGCAACATAAATCTGGCTACAGCAATAGCCATGCCACAGCCTCAATTTTTGATTATCTTGAAATTTCTTCTGCCAGATTAATTAGTGCATTGTCCTTAATCTTAGTCTCAGGAAAAGTCTCTGGAAATGAGCAAATGCAGATAAAGCTTTTGCTAAGCCATAACACACATCATCTGGAGTCCAACAACCAATACATTCTTCTTCCCAGCAGAAGCATCCCAAGCCTGGTCTTTACCATCAAGATTTCTATCAGCCTTCTGGCCTTCTGAGCTCTGACCAAAAACTTCCATACAGAATATCCTAAGGTGTTACAGCATTAATATTTCAAGTGGCATCTCTGAACATTTTCAAATCATCCCCAACAAGCCATTCCCAAAGGCATTTGAAATACATGGTCAAGTATAGTCACAGCAATGGTCCCACTTCTCTGTTATCAAATTCTGTCATAGTTACTTTTTTTCTTATTGCTGGAACAAAATACCTGACACCCAAATGAAGGAAAGAAAGATTGATTTATTTATTTTTGGTACCAGGAATTGAACTCAGGACCTCACGCTTGCATGGCAGGCACTTATGCCACTGAGCTAAATCTCTGTAAGAAGGGTTTATTTAGCTTACAGCATTTTGGAAGTTTCAATCCATACTCAAGCTAGTTCTAAGGCAGAGTAGCATGGCTGAGGGTCAAGAACTCTTGCCATGCTAGGTACCAAAGGCAATAAGAGTAGGTACCAAAGGCAATAAGGGTAAAAAGGGGAAAAGGAAGGGCGTGCCTCCTTCTCTTTCTTACATTGCATGTTGGCTATCTGCACCTGAGTAGGTGCATCATTCACACTGTCAATCCCAGTGCTTGACAACAAACCAATCACAAATGCTAGACTCAACTGCAAAAGGCTCACTCCCCACCATGACTGCATGAGGCTTTGGGGGGACATTTAAAAACAAATCCTAATGCCAAATCTCAAAAATATAAAGTAAGATAAATTAAATCAAAGGATGGAAATATTCCATACAACAGGAACATGGGAACAAGAAGGATTAACTATTCTTTTTTCAAAGTGGATTTCAAGCCAAAGCTGATTATAAGAGGCAAAGAAGCACATTCCATGTTGATTAACTGAACTATTGATCAGGAAAACATAATAAATATAAATATATATGCACAAAATTATGTGTATGTATCCATTTTAAAAGAACAAACACTAATGGACAAAAAAGATTAGATAAACATAAACACCATTAGAATTGTAGATCACAATATATCACTATCTGAATTACACAGATCAACTAAACCAAAAAATCAAATCATAGATAACAGAGTTGAACTGAAACCTTGAATAAATTTACTTACTAGACATATACAGAATGTTCCATCCAAGAACAGTAGAATACACACTCTTTTCAGCACCACATGGTACTTTCTTAGAAATAGATCTCATATTAGTTAACAAAGCATGTTTAAGTAAATACAGAAGAATCAAAACTGTAGCATACATATTACCAGATCACAGTATAATTAAACTAGAAATAAATAGCAAAATTAACCACAGAAAGTATGCCAATATATGAAAATTAAACAACACACTCTTGAATATTCAATGGATCAAAGAGGAAATTAAGAAATAAGAGAGTTCCTAAAATTAAATGGTGATGTCAGAACAACATAACAGAATTATGGGACATAATGTAAGAACTCCTATGAGGAATTTCATAGCTATCAATGCCCATATCAGAAAAACAGAATGTTCCAAAAATAACCTAATGAAGCATTTTAAGGATGTAGAAAAACAGAAACAATCCAAATGGAGTGTCTGTATAAGAAGGAAATTATAAAGATCAGAGCAGAAATCAACAAAATGTAGTAAAAAATAGAAGAATACAATGAATAAACAAATAAAAGAGTTGTTTCTTAGAAAGATAAACAAAACTGATAAATTCTTGCCCATTTTACAAGAAAAGGAAAGAAAAGACACAAATCAATGCAATTAAAACTGAAAAAGATGAAATTACGAGGGGCATTGCCAAAATCCAAGAAAAATTTAGTTTATAGTTCTCTTTTTTGGTTGGATCTTTGGTTTAGGGATCAGAATAATATTAGTTTCCAAGACTGATTTTGGAAGTATTCTTTCCCTCTTGAGTTCATTAAAAAATGTGAACATTTGTACTAGATTGTCTCTCAAGTGTTTATCATCAGCTCCTACACTTTTCATAGTATTGGGGTGTGAACTCCTATTTTTGACGTACACGTTTAGTCCCTAGTACCCAAACATATATGTCAAAAATTGGAGTTCACAGAAGAAATGAAAGGCTCTTAGATAAATATGAACTAGCCAAAGTGAACTGAGAAGACTTAAAAATTTTGAAAACTCCAATAATAGTCAATGAAATAGATGTAATTATAAAAGCATTTTTTTCTAGTGAACAACATGATAAAAGTAATTTAAAATAAAACTACTGGCAACATCATATTAAATGAAGAAATAATAAAAGCCATCATTCAAAAATCAGGAATAACACAAGTATGTCCATTGTCATCATTCCTGTTGAACACAGTCCTTAAAAGTTGGTCAGAGTAATCAAGCAAGAGAAGAGAATAAAAGAGATTCATATAGAAAAGGTTGAAGTCTAACTTATTAGCAGATGACATGATTCTTTACTTACAAGAACCAAAAACTCCAAAAAATATTCACAGAGTTAATAATCAAATTCAAGAATGTGACCAGATACAAAACAAACACACAAAATTAATAGCATTCCTATACACTAATAATGACCTCACCAAAAAGGAAATTAGGATAAAAACTTTGAAAATAGCATAAAAAATTTGAATAATTAGGAATTAACATAACAAATTAAGGACATTTACAATGAATATTACATCACCCTAAAAAGAAACTCATTGACTATATCAGAAAATGAAAAAAATACCCCATAATTTTGAATAGGAAGAACTAACATAATCAAAATGGCTATACTTAAAAAACTAGTATATAGATTTAATGTAATTCAATCAGAATACTAATGACATTTTTCACAGATCTAGAGAAAACAATCCTAAAATTCATATAGAACTAGAACAGACACATAACAGTAGAAGCAGTTCTAACAAAAGCAAGAAAGGGAGTATCACAATCCCAGACTTGAAGTTATACTATAAAGCTCCACTGACTAAAACAGCATGGTACTGGCACAAAAACAGACACATGGATTGATAGAACAAGATCATCTAAATCAGAAATGACTAAACCAAAAATGTGACTTCCTGAGTAAAATTCTCCTTTGATCCTATGAAATTAACACAAATTTTCTGTTTCTAGAATAAAATAAGAGGAAAGGAGTGAATCCACAATCAGATCAAGTTTCAAGGGTAACAAGTCTTAAATAAGTTCCAAATCCAACAGAACAAAAAACATTAAATCTTGAGTCTTAAGAATAATATTCTAAACCCATGAACTGCTTTTTGGATGTACTTGGCCAGAAGCTGGACATCTTATGTTCTTGGAGATAATGCCTATGTGGCCTTGCTGGGCTCTTCACACACAGAAGCTGTCATAGGTTGGAGTTAGGTGCCTGCAGGTCTCACAAGTTGGCATCACATTCTGGAGATCTGAAGGGACTCCTAAAGGTGGCTGTCTGCAGTGGTCCTATTTCTACAATATTTTTCTGAAGTTTTCTAAGACGTCTTCAAAAATATAAGTGGAAATAGCCATGCCTCCCAAGTTCACATTCTCTACACAGAGTTAAAACCATGTAAAGGCCTCAGATTCATGACCCGTGTTTCCATGACTTGTGAATAGCCTAACACCAGCTATTCATGGATCTTCAAGGATCACCAAGGCAAACTGTGCAAGAATGTAGGATGAGAAACTCGGACAGCCCTTCCTAGATGATAAGCCCCACAAGAGTTTGAACCTCTCCCTCAGAACTGTTTTATCCTCAAGGCCCCACCACTGTGTGCCTGTGAGAGAAATGGAATCCTGGAATATGACTGAAATGCCTTTATAGCTATTCACACATTGTCTTGATGAGCAGCATCTGCCTTTCCACTATTTATATTAATTTTATCAAATGATCCCATGGTTACAACTTTGGTTTTATGTTCTCTACTGATGAAACATACAAAGGTATTTATAGTTTTTTACTAAGATTAACTAATATACTAGGAATAATTTTTAGTATATGTTTTGGTTCAAAGCTTTATAAATTTATTCACATGAATACTATGTAGTGAATTTAATGTGATCTCCAATGTGCATATGTTTATTTATGAATAATAATTATCAAAGCTGAAGTAAAGACTTACACTAACACCAATGTACACTTCTTCATTTAGAGCCATGTGCATTTGAATTTGTATACAGATACCTACCGTGTTTTTATCATTGACACTAAAGCCCTGTTAAAACTATTATTTTTGGAACACTGTAGAAGCACACCACAGGCCTGAGCTGCCTGGGACTGATGCTGCTGAGCCAACCTTTCCATGGGAACACTGGGGAAGCCCGCCCTTCCACCTGGAACATCATGGAGGCCTGCTGCAGGACTGACCTGCCTGGGATTGCTGCTGGTGGGCCTGCTCTTCCACCAGGAATATCGAGGAAGCCCACCACAGGCCTGAGATGCCTGGGACCACCACTGCTGGGCCCACCCTTCCACCAGGAACATCAGAACCTTGGACTACAGTGGACTACCATGCTAGCAGGATAGGAAACTCAGGAACCCATCACCCAAACAGAAGACCTCAGCAAGCTCCAGTCAGTGTGGTGAGTTTGCCCCTAAAATAGAGGTCTATAGTGGGTAACTAGGAGTGAAAGTGAAACCCCCTCCAACTGTAAGACCTTGGTGAACCTGGCAAGAGAGTGAGTAATCCCCTCTCCCACACAGAGAACATCAGACAGGTGAAGGAGTGTGCCAATAACGCCCCCCCAAACTTAGAGAAAATATAAAGAGCTTATGAGACTCCCAGTGACACAGTGGGCATCAGCTGACAAAAACACTATAGCCAGGGAGATCTGGTAACCTGCAACAACCTGAAGATATAACAACAGCAGGAACTAAGAGTTTCCCTACATCAATACTTCTAGGGTAGTTAACCCAGAAAGAATATAGGACTCACACAACAGGCCCTGTAGGAGGAACTGAGGAGACTGGATCTCTTCTTCATTTTTACCCAGTAATTTGACAAACATCAACCACACAGCAGGACCCTAAAACTCACAGTATGGACAGCTGTGTTGGACTAGAAAGACCAGATATTTACCAAAAAGTTGAAAATGACTAAATGTAAAGGCAAAATGAAATCTCAAACATATAGTCCATCAGGAACAAGTACAGGCAATAATGAAACAGAGGACTTTAAAAGTCATACACCAGAAATCTCTGAAAAGATAGCAAATGAAGTAAAGTAACATATCCATGAGGCTAGAGAGGAACTCACATTAGAAATAATGTCTTATGTAAAGACAAAAATAACAACCTTAGTAAATGAGTTGCTCAACATAGTTAAAGAAATAGATAAAAAAAAAATAGGAGCATGGGAAATTGATTGAAACTTTGAGTGAACAATGCAGAAAACAAGCAGAATCCATGAAACAAATTCAAAGAGATATGCAAGAAAGAAAAATTGCATTGAAAGCCTGCAAAGCCATTTAAATGAAGCTAAGGATAGAATTTCAGACCTTGAGGACAGGATCGTAGGTAGCAATCATGAAAGGGCAGAACTTACAAAAACAACAAAGCAGCATGAAATGACAATCCAGCAGCTTCAAGATGATGCCAAGAGAAACAATGTTAGATTAATAGGCATCAGTGAGGAGGCAGGAGACAACGCAAAGGATATAACTAAACTGTTCAAGGAAGTAATGGCAGAAAATTTCCCAAACATGGGGAAAAAATCTGATATATAAATAAGTGAGAGATATAGAATGCCAAACAGTCATAACCAACATAAATCTACACCCAGACATATAATAATTAAGATTTCAGACATACAGCATAAAAACAGAATACTAAAAGCTATTAGAGAAAAGACACAACTAACCTATCTAGGAAAGCCTATAAGAATCATGGCAAACTTTGCAGCACAAACCTTCAGGTTAACATGAGCTTGGAGTGCAAAATTTCAAGCTTTAATAGAAAACAACTTTAAACCCAGACTGATGTAACCAGAAAAACTGTATTTCAAATTTAATGGAGAAATGTGATACTTCCATGACAAAGAACAACTGAAGAAATTCATGTCCATCAAAACAACCTTAGAAAGAGTATTGAAAGACATCCTAGATAGAGATAAAAATGACAACAATCTCCAGAACAACAACAGAAAGAAACCACCAGGATGGACAAGAAATTAAACAAGGGAGAAAAGCAGGAAACTAACAATAGGCACACAACACGGCAAAGTCAAGCCAGTACATATCAGTGATATCCATAAATGTAAATAGCCTCAATTCAACTATCAAAAGAAACAAGTTGATGGAATGGATGAATAAACAGGATCCCACAATATGCTGTATACAAGAAACACATCTGACCCAAAAGGAAACTCATAGATTAAAAGTCAAAGGATGGAAAACAGTACTCCATGCAACAGCAACCCAGAAAAAAGCAGGGGTAACTATTCTATTTGCAGACAATGTGAACTTCAAACCCAAAATGATTAAAAGAGACAAAGAAGGTCACTACATACTCATAAGTGGAAAAATACAAGAGGAAGAATTAACAATTATAAATATATATGCACCAAACATAGGAGCACTCAACTATGTAAGACAGATACTAATGGACATGAAAAACCAAATACACAAGAATACAGTTATTACAGGGGACCTTAACAGCCCATTGTCACAAAGAGATACATCAACTAGACAAAAAGTCAGCAAAGAACAGAACTGAATCATACCTGTGAACAAATGGACTTAATGGATATTTACAGAGTGTTCTACCCAACCACATCAGAATATGCATTCTTCTCATCTGCACATGGGTCATTCTCCAAAATAGACCATATATTAACCCATAAAACATTCTTAACTAAATGCAAAGGTAGCAAAATTATCCCATGCATAATTTCTGATCATAGAGCAATAAAGTTGGAAATCAATGGCAAAAACTCCTGCAAAACCTGCATACATAAACAACAACCTTCTGAATAACCAGTGGATTACAGATTAAATTAAAGAAGAAATAAAACTAACTTACAATACAATGAAAAAGCAGATACTATATACCATAACCTACAGGATGCAATGAAAGCAGTCCTAAGAGGAAAATATATAGCAATAAATAGTCACATCAAGAAAATAGAATGAACACAAGTAAATAACCTAATGCTACATCTCAAGCTTCTAGAAAAGGAAAAGCAAGTCAAATCCAAAGCTCATAGAAGAGAGGAAATAGTAAATATTAGAGCATAAATTAATGCAATTGAAACTAAAAAAAATACAAAGAATTAATGAATCAGAAATCTGGTTTTTTGAGAGAATAAAGAAAATCGATAAACCCCTAGCCAACCTTATCAAGAAAAAGAAAGAAAAAAATCAAATCCACACAATAAGTACTGAAAAGGAGGAAATTACTACAGATCCTATGGAAATTCAAAGATCATGAAAACCTACTTTGAAAACCTCTACTCACATAAGGTGGAAAACACAGAGGAAATGGACAGATTTTAAGAAACATATGAACTACCAAAGCTCAACCAAGAAGATATAGTAATTTTGAATAACCCAATATCAGCTACTGAAATAAAAAATGCAATTTAAAACTTACCAACAAAGAAAAGCCCAGGTCCTGATGGATTCACAGCTGAATTCTATAAAAAATTTAGAGAAGATTTAACACCAATACTCCTTAAACTCTTCAATGAAACTGAAAGAGAAGCAGTCCTCCCTAAATCATTCTTGGAGGCAAGTATCACTCTGATGCCAAAACCAGAGAAAGACTCAAACAAAAAGGAGAACTATAGACCAGTCTCACTAACGAACACTGATGCAAAGATTCTCAATAAAATATTGGCAAATAGAATGTAGCAAATCATTATGAACATTATACAACATGACCCATTGGAATTTATTCCAGGAATACAGGGATGGTTCAACATATGCAAATCAATTAACGTAATATACCACATCAACACAGCCAAAACTAAAAATCACATGGTCATCTCAATAGATGCAGAAAAGGCTTTCGAAAAAATCCGACACCTTTTCATGATAAAAACTCTTCAGAAACTTGGAATACACGGTGTCTACCTCAATTTCATAAAGGCCACCACCTATGACAAACCAACAGCCAACATTATACTAAATGGACAAAAACTGAAAGCCTTCAATCTAAAATCAGGAACAAGTAAAGGATGCTCACTATCACCAATCCTATTAAATATAGTTCTGGAAATATTAGCCAGAGCAATCAGACAAGAGGGAGAAATAAAAGCCATAAAAATAGGAAAAGAAGAAGTTAAATTATCATTATTTGCAGATGACATGATACTCTACATAAAAGACCCCAAAAACCCCATTAAAAGACTACTAGAGGTAATAAACAAATTCAATAGCATAGCTGTATACAAAGTCAACATTCAAAAATCAATAGCATTCCTGTACAGAAACAAAAAACTCACCAAGAGAGAAATTATCGAAATATCGCCCTTCACAATAGCATCTAAAAAATGAAATACCTAGGAAACAACCTAACCAAGAATGTAAAAGACCTATATGCCGAAAATTATACTCTGCTAATAAAGGAGATTGAAGAGGATATTAGATAATGGAAACATATTCTTGCTCTTGGCTAGGAAGAACCAACATTTTGAAAATGGCCATACTCCCAAAACTGTTATACAGATTTAAGGCAATCCCAATCAAAATAGCATTGACATATATCACAGATCTAGAGAAAACACTTCTAAAATTCATTTGGAAATAGAAGAAACCTTCAATAGCAAAGGCAATTCTGGGCAATAAAGGCAACACAGGAGGTATCTCAATTCCTGACTTGAAACTATGCTACAAAGCCATAGTAATGAAAATCAGCATGGTACTGTCAGTGAAATAGACCTCAGGATCAATGGAACAGATTAGGAGATGCAAGCGCTACTCCAAAGACACTTAGCCACCTGATATTTGACAAAGGGGCTAAACTTGTTCACTGGAATAAAGATAGCCTCTTTAATAAATGGTGTTGGAAAAATTGGCTTTCCACATGCCAAAGACTGAAAATAGATCCATACTTATCACTATACAATAAAATAAAATCAAAATGGATCAAGGATCTAAATATTAAAACAGAAACACTAAAACTATTGGAAAACAAAGTAAGTAAAAATCTTGGAGCCATAGGAGTAGGCAGAGAATTCATGAATAAAATGCGAACTGCGTGCAAAATACTTCAAAGATCAACAACTGGGATCTCACATTACTAAAAAGTTTTGTACTTCAAAATAAATCACCAACATAGTGAAAAGAAAACCCACAGAATGGGAAAGAATTTCGGCCAACAATTCCTCAGTCAAAGGACTTATATCCAAAACATATAAAGAACTGAAAAACATCAAGCCCCCCAAATTCAAAGACCCACCCTAAAAATGGGCATTGGAGATGAGCACACAGTTCTCAGATGAAGATATACAAATGGAAAATAAATATATGCAGAAATGTTTACCATCACTGGTCATTTGAGAAATGCAAATTAAAACAGCATTGAGATTTTATCTCACCCTGAAAGAATGGTTGCCATCAAAAAGACAACTGATAACAAATGTTGGCAAGGCTGTGGGGAAAAAGGAACACTGCTCCACTATTGGTGGGAGTGCAGACTTGTGCAACCACTGTGGATGTCAGTATGGAGATTCCTCAAAAAACTAGGATTGGAAGTGCCATTCAATCTAGTTCTTCCACTCCTGCGTATTTTCCCAGAAAAACTGAAAAGGTCATGTCACAGTGATATATGTGCACCCATGTTCATAGCAGCAAAATTTATGATAGCTAAGTCTTGGAAACAACCAAAATGCCCATCAACTGCTGAGTGGATGAAAAAAATGTGGTATTTTTATACAATGGAATACTACTCAGCTATAAAAAAGATGATCTTGAGGCCTTTATCGGTAAATGGAGGCAACTTGAGAATATCCTCATTAGTGAAATAAGAGACTCAGATGAGTAAATATCACATTGTCTCTCCAGTGTAAATACTAATAAGAATGGACAGAATAATGGTGTCCAAAAAGTATAATAGATATTGTAAAAGTAAAAGGGAAGGAAAGTTCTCTAAAGGATATAATGGTATGTATAGCGTGTAAAATAGATGACCATATTTCTGAGTTTTTGGAAGATCATTGAACAGAAGAGTTTGTACTGTAAATGTTTGAGTGTCTAGCCACTTTTTATGCTTTGACTCTGTAACCTTAACAACTATTGTTAACAGTATGTAATGTATCAACTAGCGATTTTATGGAGTTAATTTTTTTAATGCATTATTTTACTTTTCTTCTTGTTTTGTCTATTTTGTCTTTTTTAAATTTCTTTTTTCTCTCTTAAAATAAAAATTTAAAAATGACAATAAAAACTATTATTTTAATGTCTTTAAAATTCTTAACCATTTTATAAATTTCTAGTTATTTATACTCAATAATAGTTCATATTTGGTTATTCTTGTGTTTTATGTAAAAATGAAATTTGGAAATGTATGAAATAACTTTCTGACAGTAATGTTGTATACTCAAGCACAGAAATTTGGTGGCAAGCAAAAGTAAGCACTGAGCTCACAAGTTGACAAGTTGCACAACAATTTGCAGATGTTGGCTAAGTATGACTAGATGTTTCTACTGGCATTAACTCAGATGAACTCTGTATTCTGCTTTGGGTATCTTTTACCCTCCTCCTGGGCCCAATGAGTTGAACTAGCCTGTACTTTATAAGATTATTGTAGAAGTTAATGAGAACAGGAACAACTATATGAATCTTTTCAAAGTCTCTGCTGATAGCTCTGATGTGAACACTCATTTTTCAAATCAATTTATATGTTCAAACTGGAGGGTCATAGAAAATTTACATGACAAAAGATGTGATGTTTACGTCTATAACTACAGAGAGTGAAGAGTTGAAACAATGACTCTTTGTACAACTTTTTAAAATTGGAAATTTTCAGTGATTTAGATGGTCAGAAACACAATATTTATATACTACTTTAAACTACTTGTCTTTTGCTTAATAAATAGGAAAATGTAGGAATAAGTGAGGTTTCTAGATATCTAAATCAATTTGATATTTTTTCATCATAATTACTTGTGAAAATCCTTAGAAAAGTGATTGTGTTTTATTCGATAAGTTCATTATATAAGATTTTAGACCTGACTCTTCATTTTGACATTGAGCTGTCACCCTAATGGCACTTCCCTTTTGACGGATGTTATGATGACTAGACTAAGAACTGTCTTTCAAGAAATACTGTATAACAGACAGTATCTTGATTAAGATGAACTTTAATTAAGATAAATGAGGCAGCTTAGTCATCTGTTTGGCATGATGAGCTCTGAATCTTTAAAATAACATTAAAAGTAATGAACAAGTTTTCTATTTTCCTATTGAAAACACTGACTAGATTTAAAGAGGGTAATCTGTCAACCTATGCCACTGACACATGCCTGTTAGAAAGTACTGACACAGGAACCATATTAGTAATCTTCTGATATGATACACTATACTGAGTACAAAACATTATATAGGGCTGCCAGTCAACAAAATTTGTTTCAGAAAAAAAATAAGAGATGTTGAGCCTCATTGTGTTGTATATGTTCCTTTTTAAAAAAAATGACAATGCTATCTTCTGTTTCTCTTAATCCAGATACTTCAAAGTAATTACATACTGTCTTAAAGTTTGACATTCACTGTTATACAACTGATCAGAAAAACTTGTATTGGTGTTTGTGTTCATTTTCTATTGCTACATAACCAAAACCATATAGTATATTCACATAACACAATCTTCTTACCTTTGAATTCACAAAGGTCAGGATTCAAGGCAAGAGTTAACAAACTGGTGGGTATATCTATGCTAAAATCCATGAGTCAAGTGGAGTAAAATCTTTTTTTTTTTTTTTTTTGGTACCAGGGATCTAACTCACAACCCCTGGCCCTGGAGTAAATATCTTGCTTGGTGCTTCTTCTCAGTTCATTCAAGTTATTAACAAAATTGAGTTCCTTGCAAATATAGAGCTGAAATGTCTATATTTTTTAGCTCTAAGCCAGACATTACTCCTAGCTGCTTGAATATTTTTACATAAAGTTATCATATTAACTGTGAAACATGGAATATAAATCTTAATTTCAACTCATAATAAACAAAACAGTTGAAACCTTGAACCTTCATTTAGAGAAGTTGACATTTCAACTTTTCAACTTACGCAATGTTATAATCTATTTTAACATCAGATTACCTGGCTGTTTTGTTCTATTAAACTGTGTAATAAATTTTCTTGAATTTTTTAAGCACAGACACATTGATATGATTTTCTTAGTTTTCTTTGTGTTTTTATCTCCCCTATAGTACCGGGGATCAAACTTATGAACTTGTGACCTCGTGATTGCAAGGTAGGTGCTTATGCCACTGAGCTAAATCCCCAGCCCTCTTAGTTTTCTTGAAGGAGAGGAAAGGTTGTAAAAAAAAGATGCCTTAAAGGAAAAGATCTTAAAGTTCCGCTAGCTGAAGAGACTCAAATTTCTTTTTACCTAGGGTTACATAATAGAAACAGCTGAATATCAGTGAGAAAAAGCACATAGAGAAGACAAATGTAAGAATCAAGAATGCAGCTTGCACAATCCAGGGACTGCACACAGGATTCTACATTGGAAAACATCTTTATAGTAACCTTTATAGTGGATGAGTGAGGACACATTCTGAGTCACAGCAGTGTGCATAATCCTTAGAGAAAGAATCTTCAAAAGAAGTTCAAGGTAAAACAGATACCAAAATCAAAATACTGTTGATCTAAATAAACTCTAGACATGAAAATTCACTTGTTCAAATTGATTTTTTTTTTTAGTATTAGGAATCAAACCCACAAACATCACATTAATATATGTCCCTAGGCCATTTTATTTATGTTTTTCTTTGGAGACGTTGTCTTATCTTAGTTCCTTTTCTTGTTGCTAAGACAGAATACCCACACCCAAATTTAAAAGCAGAAAGGTTTTTTTATCTCACAGTTTGTTGGGGTTTTAGTCTGTAATTGCCTGGCTTCAAGGCAAGGTGGCACACAGCAAAGGGGTAACAGTTCAGCAGAATACAGCAAACACAACAACAGAGGAGACAAGATTCTTTCTGTTCCTTATATTGAATGCAGGCTATCTGTCCTAGGCTGGGTGTAATATTCATACCCTTATTCCCAGCATTAGGCCATAAATCAATCACAAACTCTAGATTAAGCTACCTCTGAAAAGCTCAGAACCCCATAAACGCAGGAGGTTTTGAGGTGATATCTAGACACAAGTCATAATATTCTGCCCCTGAACCCGCAAAGATTCACTCATGCACATTCCTTTATTAAAAAGGCATTTAATTCATCTCAGAGAGTTATTAAAGTAGTAAAATTTTAGCATTGTTGAAAAGTCTCATGTCTCCTCTGAGACTCAAGACAAACTCTCAGCTGTGGGCCTCTGTACAAATAAATAGTAAGTGAAACACTTCCAACATTCAATGACTCAAGATAAACATTTCCATTCTAAAAGTTACAAAGAGGGGAATATAAAGGAATAGCACTAAAGCAAGTCCAAAATCCAGTAGGGCAGGCATTAAGTCCTACAGTTCAATGTGCAACATCTGAAGCAATCTGTGGCAAGACTTAACCTTCAAATATCTTGGTTGGTTTTGCACCTATGGCACTTATGATATCTCGTCACTCCTGTGGCTACTGTCATAGGTCTGCTCTTGGAGTTTTCCTCAGATGACACACATTCCTGGCTTCTCCAATCTTTTGGGGTTTCTCCTGGCCCTTTGGGTTCACACAGCTTCACGCACTGCACTCTGAGGGGTACATTGCCTGACTTGCCAGGCCTTCATCTGAATTCTCCCTGACTGCACGACTCTACCATTCTGCATGCATGTAAAACCAGCAAGGGCAAAGAACCCAGCAAAATGATTTAAAGTATTTTGAGTTTGGCCACTAAGGAAGCTGCAGTAAAATTGTTAACTACAAAGATAGATATGATGCCAAAGTCTGCTGCCAGCTAGAGCAGCAGTTAAGCTTTTCTCTCTCTTTACTACAGGCGTCAAGTGCCTGGATCACTGAGTAGTCAAAATCGAAGTCTGAGGAACAAATTCTCCAGGCTGCCACCATACTAGAATACAGTGTGGCTAATTCCAGCCTGGAATATGATTACCTTGGGCTTTCTTTTCAAAGCAAAGTCTTTCACTTTTGCAATTTTGAGACTGCAAAGGTTGGAGTCCTGATGCTTCTTGTATTATCCTCAGGCCATTTTTCTATTCTCATATTCCTTCTCAGTGATCAAGATCACCTCTGCCCTATTTTTGAAGTCCATGGTTTTATTGGAGCTTCCTTTAAGGTTAAATTCAAATGTTTTAAATCATTCCAATGGGCTCTTTGCTCCTCATTCTCAGCATAGGTTTTGTGAAGATCTCCCATGATAGTCATGCCACCACCTTAATAGTAGACTGCTTTGAAATTACTTCTGCAAGATTAATTAGTCTGTCACCCTTAATCTCAGTCTTAGACAAAAGCTCTGGACATGAGCAAAACACAGATAAACTTTCTTCCAATCCATACACATATCACCTGGAGTCCAGCAGCCAATGCAATCCTTCTCCTCATCAGGACTTCTTCTGTTAAGCCTTGTCTTTAAAATTTCTATCAGCTTTCTGATCTTTTGAGCTCTGACCAGAGTCTCTCATCCATAACATCCTAAAATATTCCAGCACTCCTTTATCAACAAGCATCTTTTTACCTTTCCAAACTCTTCCCACAAGACATTCTTAAAGGCACCTGAACCACATGGACAGGTACAGTCACAGAAATACCCTCACTTCTCTGATATCAAATATTGTCTAAGTTACTTTTCTTTCATTGCTGAGACAAAATATACAACACTGAAAGTTCAAAGAAAAGTTAATTTAGCTTACAATTTGTGGAGGTTTCAGTCCACAATCAGCTGGCTCCAAGGCAGGGTGACACATGGCAGAAGACAGCAAAGCAATGAGAGACAGAGACAGAGACAGAGACAGAGAGAGAGGAAAGAGTAATGTAACACAAAAATCCATTTAAATCCTGGAAGATAAGAAAGTCTCTTTCTTATCTCTTTCTGTCTTTTCTGTCCTTTCTGTCCTTTATATTGTATGCAGGCTACTCACACCCTTAATCTCAGCACTGGACTATGATTCAATCACAGGCTTTAGATTTAGCCACCTCTGAAAAGGTGACCACATGAAGCTTTTGGAGGGACATCTAGACAAAAGCCACAACATTAATCATCTTGCTAATTTACTTACCAGGATAGGCTAAAGTTTGCAGTTCTCCTCAGCCTCCTAGAATGTTCGTGATTTAGAGGAAGAAATGTAAATCCCAATCTGCTAGATATCAGATATACTGAGTTTGTGTTCTCTGAAATTGAAGAATGGATTTTAATGAACAATGGAAGTTAAAATTAGGAAAATTTGGGGAGGAATAGGAATAGGAATTAGGAATAGAGATAGCTCCTGAGAGACAGGAGGGGTCTCAAATGTGTTGCCAATGAACTCACTTTTCTGAGAATGCTCTATAGAGCAAAATCACAAGGTGGGTACAAAGTGGTTTAAACTATAATCATAGATTATAAGATTATGAGTATAGCTGTTTGGCTAATATTGATCTAATACTATTGAGGGGCATGACGGATGACATAATTAGACTTGGTTGATAGTCTGTAGCCTTATTCTTAGTTTTAGTCTTAGTCTTTGGCTTAGTCTTGGTGGATGGTAGAGAATGGAGCACACTTAATGAGATAATGGTTTATTTATACAAGAACTCTCCAAAGAGTAGCACCAATAATTTCAAGGGGTAGCACCAATAATCTCAAGCTTCCATAAATCTGGCTTTAATCTTCTTCAGATATTCCTCTGAACAGCATGTGTGTTCAAATATTCCTTGTTCTCAATAAAGAAGCCTCCTTCTTTATTCAATAGCTCCCATTACAATGGTATACACATTACAATTAAGGAACCTACTTTGATACATATTAATCACTCAGCCTATAGATTTACATGGGGTTTCAGTTTTTGTATCATGAATTCAATGAATTTGGAAAAATATAATGACACATTCATCATTACATAATTATTCTTACAGACTTAAAAGTCATCTGTGCTCGACCTTTTCATTCTTTCCTCTTTCCTCACAGCTCCTAAGAAAATTCTGATCATTTTACACATTTCATGGCTTTGCCATGCCCTGAATGTTGTACAGGATGTAGCCCTTTAGGATTGGCTTCTTTACATAGATGTATACCTTTGAGCATTTTTCTCCATGTCTTTTCATGGCTAGGTAGCTTATTTCCTTTTAGCACTGAATATTAGTTTGCATAAAAGAACCACAGTTATCTTTTTACCTATTGAAGGTCATCTTGATTGTTTCCAAGTTTTGGCAGTTATTAATAAAACTGCAATTTTGAGGGTGTGTGTGTGAATTTTTGACCATTTTGAGTTGATCTCAAGCAGAATTCTTTCAAATTATATGGCAAAAATATGTGTAGTTTTGAAAGGAAATGCCAAACTCCTTTCAAAACTAACTGAATAGTTTTTTTATTCTTAGCAGCAATGAATGAGAGAGTTCATGTTGCTCCACATCCTTACTAGCATTTGCTCTTGACAGTGTTCCAGATCTTGGCTATGCTAACAGGTGTTCAGAGAATTTTCCTTATTGTCTTAATCTTCACTTCTTTGATGAGAATCTTTTTATATGCTTATTTGCCATCTGTATGTCTTCTCCAGGAGGTGTCCATTAGAGCTCATTTTTAAAAAAAACAGGTTATTTGTTTTCCATTGATGTTTAAGAATTCTTTATAATTTGAATATCAAACTGTTATTCGATGTTTCTTTTGCAAATACTTTTATCTCATCTGTTTTCTGATTCTCTTAAGATCGTCTTTCTCAGAGCAGATGTTTTCAATTTTAGAGACATACAGTTCATCAATAATTTATTTCATGGATCATGTTTTTGGTGTTCTTTGTTAAATTCCATCACCATGCAAAGTCATCTAGGGTTTTCTTCCTTTCTTATCTTCCAGGATTTAAATGGATTTTTGTGTTACATTTATATCTAGACACTATTTTAAGTTCATTTTTTAGGAGCATGTAAAGCTGGTAACTAGATTTTGATTTTGCAAGTGGACATATATTAATTTTAACACAACTTAATGAAAATATTGTCATAGATGATTTCATCTTGTTTAGACATTGTGTAGTATATTTTAACAAATTAAAATTATTATAGCATTACTAGGAAATACAATCTTTTGGAACAACCATCATATAAACAACCTCCTGGTGACTTTAAATATACACAATTATGCAGTGCACAAACATTTAGCACTTGTCTTTTTTTCTCCACTACCACCCTGTCCAGCTTACTGTACTTTTTAAAAAGCAACTCTTAAAGTTATGTATTTTTACTCTTTCAGCTTTGCTCAGTTTCTTCAACATTGCACTATTTTTTGTCATTGGCTTCCTGATATAACATTTAAAACAGTTTCTTGTAAATATAACAAGATAACTTACTGGGTTTGGATGGACATGAGAAGTTGGGAAGGATTAACATTTTGACATATTGTATTCTCTTATTCATAATTATGAAATATACTTCCATTTAGTTGTGCTCACATTTAATTTTGTGTTTTATGAAAAATGAAACAAAATTTTGTAACAATATAGGAGAATAACAGTATAGGAGAATAACATTAGTTAATACAGTGTGCATCAATATTTTCAAAGTGGTTACTCAGATTACCAAAAAGATTCTTACAAAAAGAAATAAATAACACCAAACTTTCTTTTAATAAACTAAGTTAGACTAGTAGTATAAATTAAACAAAATAGTATGTTGAACTATTTTTTGAATTAACAGAATATTTAATTTGGGGAAGTATTTGAACTTTTCTCTACTTCCTGTTTATCTCTTCTATTTTGATATTTATACCTATGAATATGTAATTTGATATTTATACCTGTGAATATGTAATTTGCCAAAGTATTTGAAATTCTCCTTACTTCCTATTTTATCTCTCTTGTATTTTGATATTTACACCTATGTATCATATAGGAGAAACCACGGGATATTTAAGCCTGTGTGTCTGACTTATTTCATGTAACATTATGTTTTCAACTAGCAACTATTTACTTATGAATGCTTCAAGTTTATTTTTCTTTGTGACAATGTGGTACTTCATTGTGTATAAAACCTCATTTTCATGATCTATTCATGTGTTATTGGATATGTATGCTGTTTTTAAATCAATCTATCATAAACTGTGTTGCTACAAACATGAACATGCATGGATCCTTGTAATATGCTGATCTTAACTCTGGGGAAAATATATTGAAGGAAGATAACAGGGTCAAATGGAATTTTTGTGTTTTCATTTTTTGAGGACTCATCACAGTGATTACCATAGCAGCAATGCTGCTAGTTTACATTCCCATCAGCAGTGTAGAAGAGTCCCTGTTGTCCTCATCCTTGCTAGCATGTGTCATGATTAGATTACTGAATGATGGCCATTATTTGTAGGGTAAGATGGCATCTCAGTGTAGTTTTACTTTGCATTTCTCTGATGGTCATGATAATGATAATGAGCATTTATTTCATATATGTACTTAATGACTGTACTTCTGAGAAGTGCCTTTTCATTTCAGTTGCCTATTTTTTATTGAGTCTTTTATTTTGATAAGTCTAATTTTTCTAGGTTCTTTACATACCCTTGCTATTAGTTCTCTCTTTAAAAAATAGCTCACATCATTTTTTTTCTCACTCTTTTAATACATGGTTATGGTATACAATGATCACATTCATCATGTGTGATTTGCACAGGTGCATAGTCTATCTCACTTTTTCTTCTGTCTTCTTCCTCTCTTCTCCCTCCAAATCCTTTACGGCTATTTGAAATTTGACAAGGGATCCAAATACGTACAATGGAGGAAAAACATTCATTTTAATAATGGTGCTGGGAAAAAAACTTGAATCTAGACCCATATATCTTACCACACACTAAACTAAAATTAAAATAGGTCAAAGACCTAAATGTTAAAAAAAAGAAACGACTGCCAGAAGCCAAAATAGTTAACACTTCAAGACATAAACCTAGGTAATAACTTTCTAAACAGAACCCAGTGGCACAAATAATAATAACGACATTAGCAAATGGGATCACTATAAAAGTCCTACCATAAAGTATCCATTTATTACAATTGAACTTATATTGATACACCTGTATTGCCTAAAGTCTATTGTTTTCACTAGGACTTTGTGTTTCTCTAGTATTTGATGGTTGTAGGTTCTCTGTTTGACAAATATATAGGATCATGAACCTAGCATTGTAGTATTATGCAAAAGAATTTCACTATCCCAAATAAAACGTATCTTTGCCTTCCTTTCAAGCTTTTAGAAACTACTGATTTTTTTTCCCTGCAATTTTCCTGTTTACAAAATACATGTTTTTGTATGTTTTGGTTTCACTATGTAAAGAAATGACTAAAGATTAGAAGTCACTGAAGTTTTCTAGAGAAGTCAAATGTTATTCTAGGTTAGGCATACAAAAGCCCATATGTGGAAAATATTTAAGATATGTACATAGATAGATGATAGATAGATAGATAGATAGATAGATAAGATTCAAATATAGGTCATGAGGGAAAGAAAATACTATAAAACAATTAAGTATTGGGCTTAAATAATGGTATGAACTGAATCACTCATGAAATGAGGAAAGTATGAGGACATCAGAATTTAGGATGTTACTTTGATATATTCAGGTTAATCAGGTTCTGAGGTCAATATTTAGAGAATGTCAGGAAATGTACTTTTTTTAAAAAAAAAGGGGAAAGAAATGGGAAAAAAAGGGAAAGAAGGAGTTTATTTAGAGATTTCTGGAGAAAAATGCCCAGTATCAAATCTTGAGACCAAATATTGAGGATTATACAGAGAGAATCCTGTTATTGAGATTGGGAGGAAGCAGTCAAGGAAGAGCATGCAGAAAGGGTGGTGTCATCCAGCACATTTAAAAGATTTTTAAGAAGAAAGGAGTTCTGACAAAGTAAATAATTCTGCGACATGAATATTGAGATTATTCAAAAGTTCACTAAATATGTCAGAAGGAATTAATTGAGGCTTAGATCATAATATATACTCCACATTATTTTCAAAATAGACAATCATTACGTATGACAATTAATTGAACAAAAACCATTACTTTGAAATTTAGGCACTTTTAAATTAGACAAACACATGATAAAAATGTTAAGACCAAATGTTCACAAAGTGACGGTTGACTACAGCTTTATCTATGATGTATATTATCCATGCAGCTGGGAGGTCAGAGTGAATTAGAGTAATATTTTGCAGAAATGTGGTTTGTGACTTAGTATTTCAGGTGACCATGGGTTTTGTGTATACCTTATGCTTGTGGGAGTAGTGTTGTGTGGATGATACAAAAATTGTGCTGAGAGGTAGGAATTCAATAAATGATCAGATAAGCAGCTTGTTAGTGAGTCATGTTTTTACAACAATAAAAAATAGTGCATGGTTCAAGTCATAAAATCTAAAGATACAATACATAATATAAATGAATTTTAATACAACATATAAGGATCAGGATCCAAGAAATAAAAAAAAAAACTTTATAACTTATTTAATTCCTTTGGCTCAATCCTGAAGCATCTGGAATTTTTGCATTTCATGCACATAATGATACACAGTTTACACCTGCTTTAAAAAAATGGAAAGGAGTTACTTTTATACATTACATGTTATTAGTCTCATTAGCCATCACCATGTCTAATTCTCCTGGAAGCTTATTCTATTTTCTTTACAAAATTCATTATTATCCATACAAAGCATATTTTTATAAAAGAATTTATTTTTTGTGAGAAAAACATTTTTCTTGAATTTAAGGACTTATCCTGCTAAATACAATCATGCAAAAAGTATTTTGCATAAGTTAAAGTAAGATAAAGTATTTAAAACATAGGGAAATGAAAATTCTTCTGCTTTGTAAATGAGCTGTGGTCATTCTTACCCAACTTTTAGGTTATTATAAACTTAAGTCAGTTTAAAAACCAACAGATATCACATTGTTTTATACTATTTTTATAGGCTGATGATGATTACATTCACTGAAAAAGCTGCAAATGTGTTATCTCTCTAAAGCCTCAAGGGTTTTATTCTTTTTTCTTTCTTTCTTTTTTTTTAACAACTTCAGATTTCCAGCTCAAATATTCTAAAGTTCACTTTCCTTTTCTTCTAAAATTAGACTGGCAGCAAACATTTATGTGAGTTACTGAGCCTGACATCTAATTAACACAGTCTTTACAGGTTTAATGAGCAGTGATAAATTTCTATCCTTTCTTTGGCACATTTTAATTAGTTGTAATTATGAGTGGAGTGACCTGAAAAGATTGTTGTCCCACAGAATCACAGTAAATTTGTATAATTTATATTTGCAGGGACAAAATGTGTTTTTATGACTTGAAAAATCAAAAGGTTACTTAAGCCATTACACCGGTCATATAAAATCCTCAGTAAAGCTCAGGTAACTAAAACATTGGACATTTATATTTTACCAGCATCAAGTGAGATGGTTCATAAATCACATTTATTCCAGATCACTTCTACACAGAGTTAGCCTTTGCAGTTTATGTAACACCTGGACTCAGATACATGTCTTACCTATGATATTTGAAAAGTATTATACATATTAGGATGAAAATGAAGAACAATGCAGATACTGTCATTATTTTTATAAGGTTGCAAGAAAAAAGTAGACAATTCTAATAAATATCAAAACATGAAAAATGTCAGTTGTACATAATGGGAAAACCTGTATGGTTTAGACACAGTAGGTTAGATAGTCCCACTGTTTCCTTTATAAGCAAATGAGTGATCAGTGAAGTCACTGAGGAGTGAGGGTGATGAGTAGGATGGTGATATGAAAAGAGAAATGAACACTTTCCTTGTGCTTATAAATTGCTGGACTCATAAGAATTTACATAATCTTTAAATAACTGATACATCATTTTTTAGGAATAAGAGTATTAGTCAGATGGATTTTCTCATTTAAGGTACAATTAAAAAGACTAAAAACAATCTAGTGTATAGCAGATTACAGTCAGAATCTCACACTGAATACAATATTCTGTAAATTAAATGTCTACAACTTCTATGATTATATATCTATTGTGACCTCTTTTCCCTTTTCTGCATTTAAAACATAACTTCCAATCCCTATTGAGCATGACCAATACCATGGCAGAACTCTTCCAACATTTCCTACAGCTTTTGACACCTGTGCCTTCTCCTATACTACACTACAATTTCCTTTGAGCTATTATTTTCAAAAAGAATCATCTCAACACAAACCTAGAAGTGTCTGACTTTAATGTACTATCTTCAGGGCAAGATTCTCCATATATATATATATATATATATATATATATATATATATTTCATTTTAATCCTAATATGTATAATACTCTTCAAATATGATATCAGTGGGGCAAGTATATCTATTGTACTAAAATTGTACTATTGTACTAAAATTGCTCCCTCAGTCAGTTTCGTGATTGCTAGTTGTTGGGAATAAACCTTTGCATTGTCAAGAAGCCTTCGTTAGGTTCCCATCCATGGGTGTGAGCCCTTACTCCAAATGCCACTTCTAAGGAGGCAGTGGGACACACCCCCTCCACCACTGCCATTCCCTGGGGCCCTGAGGGCACTACATTGGACACCAAGTAAAATCGTTGGAAATAAGCCTCCAGACTCAATTTATCATTGTACATAATGAAGCACTCAGACATCAAGAAATCTCAACAAGTCTTTTTACTTTTGCAAAAGGGCAGAAGCTTGAGGTAGCAGGTGCAGGACGAAGGAGGGTTGCCCCTGTTATCCCTAAACAGGAAGAGCAGTTGACCTCTTTCCCATTAGCTGGTTTGAAGGTTTACCAATCTATCCTGTCTGGCTGAGAGGACACAGGGAAATCAAAAGACTGTAGAAGGGTAAGAAGAGCAGAGCTGAAGGGGACGTGGAGTACAGAAAATTCCTGGCCTGTTTTTAGCTATCTTTGGTTTGTAGCTGTGTTCCTGGGATTGGAACTGAGTGGGCATTTTCTGTAACTTAGTGTGTTTAGGAAGGGCTACCTGGCATGGGCTAGAGTCCACAATGGAGTCACTCATGGTTGATAGAGAAAAGCAGCACTTACTGTTTTCTGCGTTAAAGACTCTTAAGAGACACTTGTGCTTTTTGTTGTGTGTGTGAAATGTTGTGGTGAATTCTTTAATGTGACTATAGCCCCAATATATTTCTACTCTACCAACTGCTCTACAGTAGGAAATTGACATTTCTTTCATTAATCCTTACATGCCTACCTCTAATATGGTGGGGGCTTCAGTCCTTGGTCACCAATAGAATGTACGAGAAGTGACATTACCTGAGTTCTAGGGATAATTTATGAATGACAATGCAAATGTGTGCCTTACTTCCTAAAACATTGTCTTTGAAATGTTCCAAGTCAATATGTAAATCTTCTGACTGACCTGAGTCTACCATGTCAAATATTCCATGTGGAAAAAAACCAAAAAGATGGCTCTTTGAACATATGAAGAGAAAAATATCTGTGTGACCCTCATAGGCCCCAACTCTTACCATCATATGAATGCAACTGATCATGGGATGCCCACCCATAACTGGTCAGGCTAGCCTCTCCTAAATTGCTAACATAGTGAATCTATAAAATGATAAATCAATTATTTTCAGTCAGTAAATATTTACTTTTTCATGCAGTTATTTTACGTCAACTGTGATTTGCTATTCAAGATTCCCTGGAGTATGTTATATATAATAGGACAGTTTTCCACTCCCTCTATTCCTTTACTTATCTAATAAAAACATTCTTACAAAAAATTGTCCATAAGTGTAAGCATCCAAAAGTCGATGTAACAGTTGCACAGCGACTGCCTCAATTCCACTGCCAGTAGATTCTGAGCACATTCCTGTGAACCAAAAACGTTCATGGCCCAATCTCTGCCTAGCAGCTGCAATGCTCTGTGGCTTGTGGTGAGTCACTTAACATCTGTGGAACATCTTTTTACTTAGCAAACAGACAATAATAATACTTAACTCTTGCACTGGGGTATTGTATGGTTTAGATAGTTACATTCTAAAACTATCATGCACTATAATTTCAAGGTAATATTATAAACATTATCCCATTCTCATTTCTGACCATATGGAGTGGGACCTATGAGGACCTGGTATTTAGCCTTTAAAGTTTTGACTATTAAAATTGTCACTTTACAACTTAACATCTCTTTACTATTTAGATACTGAAAATGTTGCCTAAATAAAAATCCATGTGTCATCTAAAAATGGGTGCTATTTTGGGCTTCAATTCCCTAACTTGTCAAAAAGCTTTCAAGGTTTTATCAGGCTGTCTTGGATCTTCCAAAATGAATTCTTAGCCTTTCACTCTCTGTGTTTCCTTTTCAAAAATTTTTTGTATTAGTATATATTTGCATATAGATATATTTTTTGTATTAGTATATGATTTTGTGGCTAAGATTAGGGAACAATTTTCTGTAGAAATCTAAGGTCTTGATGAAGTCTTAGTAAAATTGTTCTAATAAGAATACATTGATTGTTCCTTTGATTATTGGTATAAATCATTTAAAGGTTACATTTGCCATAATAAAGATTTCATTATCTATAAAATATTTTATAAAGATTTATAGTTAGGTAAATTAGTCTCTGTCACTTTCAAGATAGCATACATGGATTGAGCATACAAGGAAAATACTGGAACAGTGATTTAATATAGTTTAAGCTAACAGTGTTTAAATATTAAAGGAGAAGATATTAATCCTTATCCTTACTATACTAAACCCTGTATTCTCATTATACAGCAACCTCAATGAAATTTAGCAGTGCTGAAATTGAGCCGACTCTACTCCTGTGCCCACATAGGAGCTTTAAATGACACAGAAATGTAAATTTATTTAAAATGAAGTGTTTAATTTCTATGTTTTTATCTTTTAATTGCTTTTAAAAATTAAAGATTTTCCTTCTTTTATCCTAATATGTAATGCTCATTAATAATGACATAATATCCTAATATGTAATGCTGATTAATAACAAATCTGCCACTGCACCAATATATTTGTATGAAAATTGCACTACCTGTGTCTTATTTATTTGACATTTAAATATTGTTAAAATCTCTACTTGGTGGTCAATAATGTGTTTGCTTCAGTTTAATCCCAAAACTAATCTTTCTCTATACTGATTCAATGACACAGGTTAAATGCACTGAAATGTGTCTAATAATCTACAAAAAAAAAAATCTGCAGGAGTCAGAATTGCATTTTCTCCTTGCCTATAAAATCTTTACAATCTTTTGTTATTTAACAATTAAAATATCCTGAGCACAGCTCCAGATTTCCCAAGCAGGACCTCTGCACTCCGCAGCTGATAGCTGCAGGAGGAGCTGCAGGACGAGGCACGTCGTATCCAAATCTCTTACACCTGCTGCTGCTGTCCTACTGTCCCCATCCGTGGACCACAGTTTCAAGTGATGAGTCCCCAGCACTTTTCCTGAAGATTAAAGTCACAAATAAAGATCTCTGAAACAGATATTATATCACAGAAGACGTTCACAGTTGGAGCTGGAACATGAAAAACAAGATTGCACAATAGCTACATATGGTCCTCAGTATGACAAAAAGCCCTGAATCTTGAGGCAAATAAAACATTTTTTCATTGTCACAGCTTCTCCTTTGTACAAACCATCACTTCATATACTGCTAAAAATTCATATTCACCAATGAAGTCAATAGAAATCCAAATTTCTACTGAAAAACAAAATTAACTGCCATTTTTACCCACTCTAGACTTCCCTTTGAAAAATTAAACAATCAAAATCCTATTGCAAACTTCAGAAAAATTAAATGCTGAATATGAGTTAGGCAGCAGGGAGAAAAATCAAAAGGATCCTTTATTTTGTTATATGATAATTAGAATTCAGAAAGGTTTCTCCAGGAGCTGTAATTTGTGATTATTCCTAATTAAGGGTATTAGATGAGAAATTAGAGATTAACAGTTTTAGAACTATAGGTTTAGCTATAGGAGAAGGCTATGTGCATCAAAATAATTAGCAAATAAAAATTAGTTTAAAATGGATTTCAACTGAGGTTGGAACATTTTTCTTAAAAGATAATAAACACTTTATTTAGAATCTGGAACAGGGAGTTCCTGATTAGAAGCAGAATAGGTAAAATTTCAAAAATGTTAGAATGAAATAACTTCATTTTTTAAAATCAACCCCATGGCTTTAATTTATTCTATAATTTTTAACCACAAGTTTGCCATGCTTATAGCTTCCTAAGATGTATAGGCTGAATAGTTTTAATATCATTACCATAATACTCCATTGCACTGAAAAAAATACATCTATATCAGGATATGTAAACAACATATAAAATAGATTATATTTTTGGACATGGAATAGATTCACAAGACAAATATTCACTAAGACAAAAAAGTAAATCAGAAATGAAGTAAAACTGGAATATAAAACTTTGAGTCTGTCATTTATATTTTCAATGATCAAATCATATAATAATATTGATAAATTTTCTTATAACATTAACTTTGACTATAATACACTGGAATTCTTGTCAAGGGGATATCAAGTATGTGGGATGTACAAGCATTTAGCCATTTACTTTAGTGTTACAGAGGAAGAGGTAGTAATATTATATTAACTCATGATAGTATTTCATGGTTCTTTAAAACTGTTTTTACACATACAGATAATTCATGAGAGTAATAAATCTTTAACAATTAATAACATGAAATATATGCAAGAAAAATTATATTCCATTTTGGTTTTTAGTTCTTCCACAATGACCTCTTAGAGAATTCCAGATATTAATCAGAGTGTTTCTCAAACTTTTCCCAATCTACATTCCATAGTAAACTATAAAGATTCAAAAAAATAGAAAGACTGCTTCTACCATGTTTGTCTAAGTGCCCAGCTTTACTGAGTATTAAAAAAGCTATTTCTATGATAAATGAGTAAATTTATTATATATCTATTATTTTAATCCCCTCTGTAAGTAGAGCCATTTTATTCAAATTACCCAAGGAATCTGGACTTTTATGAATATTTAAATCATATAATATGGTTCATCTTTTCACTGCCTTCTATCAATAAATTATTTAAAAGCACATATTTAGTATTTTACCTGTTTGGCTTTTTAGAATATTATTTTTCCTGGTCTTTTAACCCCATATCCATTTAAGGCTTGCCCTGATTGTATTTATCTTGCTGTTTCAAACACACATATTTTTGGTTAATATAAAGTGTATAAAATCAGCACAAATTCATTTTCTATTGCACTTGATGTTTAATTTAGAAAATCAAAGTCCATTATTTCCCCTGTATTTGAAAGCTACATGGCTAGAGATATACTGCAGTGGTAGGGCAAAAGTGAGACCCTGGGTTTGAATCAAAGAAAGGTGAAAAAAAAGAGGGAAAGTGTTTAATTTAATATTTGAGAGATACTTTGCACAGGTGTATTAAAATGCAATGTATTTCAAAATACTACTATTGATTCACAGATGATGACAACTATTGGTGGCAGATAAAAGTCTTAGCATGCTTTAATCATAGCATATGTTGCATTTAGAAAATAAGACCCCACTGGAGGTCATGTGGCTGATTCAGGGGTTTGGAAGGACAAAACAAACTAGAATAAGTCTCACATTTCAGAGTTAAGTCATCATATTTATAGATCTGGCATTTTAATTTTTTTAATCTCCTCCGGTGATCCCCATTTCCACTGACTCAGAATCTTCAAACTTCCAAGAATATGGCACACTCAGAATGTTTCATTCAGAGAAAACTATAAAAATCAATTCAATCTACTTTGACTACTCAGTTTGCCCACTGATCATAGGCAAGCTACCAAGGATGTGATTCTTACTGAAACACTCCTTTAAGAAGAAAAATAAAGTGAGTTAGGTCAGTGATCTTTAAAAATAATAAACTTCACAGCTACTATAGCTTCCAGAGCAGTGTTTGGCAGATTCGGGTCAAATCTAACCTGATGTTTGTTTATAAAAACAAACTAGGAATATTATTTTTTAGCTCAAGTGCTTAAAAATAATCAAAAGGATAACATTCCCTAACATATGAAATTCAAGTTTCAATGTCCAAAAATAAAATTTGTTCATTGACATATTGTCTTCCTATCTTCACTGAAACAGCGGGGTTAAGTGATTGAGGCAGTAACAAGTAGTATGATCCATGAGGTCTACCATATTGACTAGGCAGCCTTTTAGACAATGTATTACTTAATACGTACACCACAGCCAGGCTTTTCAAATGCTATTGGGCCTATAAAGCAAGCAAGATATGTTTTAAACGTATAGCTATAGATTCACTCTGAGACAAGGGCCAAGTTTCTGCATTTCTATGAAATTACGACTATTTGAAAAAGCTCCAGAGTATGACTTTAAGTCTCAAGGCAGATTTGGATCTTAAATAAATTCATACCTCTGTCTACAAGAGAGTAAAATAGACTGTGGAGATGTTCCCAATCCTCATTATCCTTTAAATCGTCTAGTGGGAGGGAATTATTTTGGAGGTCATTGAAAGGGGATTCGAGGTACCATGCTGAAGGTCACTTCTGATTTTATTACAATATTCAGATGTCTCCCCAAGGCCTAAAGAGACCTCTCCTCTCTCCTCTCCTCCCATTCCTTCTCCTCTCCCTTTCTCTCCCCCTCCCCCTCCTTCTCCTCCTTGTCCTTCCTCTCTTTTTTCTTTATTTTCCTTTTTCTTCTTTCCTTCCTTCCCTTGTTGTCTTTTCTTTCTTTCTTTTTCTTTCCTTTCTTTTCTTGATGATCCTGGGGATTGACCCCAGGGTCTCACAGAGTCTGGCCAATCCGTGTAGCACCGTCAACATCTCCAGTCCATTTAATCATTTGATTTTGCAACATGCTCTCTGTAAATAGCTCTGGCTTGAAACTTCAGATTTTCCTGAAGCTATGTGCCTCGTTCAAAAGGACTTTGATGGGACCAGTGACAGGGATTGCTGAAGACATATTTTAGTCAAAGCCAAGAACATCATACTTGCCACTAGGTACACACACCTCCAAGGAGAAAGGTCAAAAGACCACGTCCTAAGAAAAACTAACAGAGTAAGCTGCTAGTATTGTTTTCTCTTTTGATAACATAATCAAATTAATAATCCTTTTGCTATAAGTTTAACCATTTAAAATGCTAAATTTTAACACAATTGAAAAACAAAGAAAAAAGTTTTTAAAAAGCTGTTTTCCTTGGGTTATTGACAACTCAGCTTGTTTTATTTTGTTTTTTTTGTTTTGGTTTTTCAGTGATTTGCAAAGTTTTCACATAATTGTAGAAAAGGTAGTACCTTTGCTACAGATGACATATCTCACTTTTATTATTCCCAAGTAACTATTAGAGAGTTGTAGTCACTAATATTTGGGATTCGACAAGGTAACTTGCTAGTTTTCATGGATGAACATTGCAGTAAATGGTAAATAGTAAAACCGGAGCAAAATAACATATCTCAGAGAAAGATGATAGTGATGTGAGTTAGCTCTTCATATTAAATGTCATCATGAAGATAGGTTAACTAAGCCCCAAAATAAGAGGCAGTCGGTTCACTTCTGAGGCATTTGGACTGATAAGACAAACAAATTGAAAGACTGGGTAATTTAAATCGAGGTCTCATATTGTAGAACTATATGTCATAGGAAAGTGAAGTGACTCACATCAGTTAAGAAATGTTAATGTCTAAAAGTAGTGAAAAAATTACATTCATATACTGTTTTGGTTTTAGCAAAAATTCCAAGTGAAAGAAATCAGGTTGATGGATAAATGTAGACCTACAAAGCTTAAAATGTGTTTTAGTTTGCTAAAGATATCAAGTCAACACCACATTAGTAAGCAGATTAGTCATTTCCCATGTGTATAAATAAAAACATGCTTTTTAACTTATATATATATGTGTTTAATATGTCAGCACCAACTGATATTACTAAAATATAAGCAAATACAATATATATGTGCTTACTAAAAACCTGATAGTCTGCTATGTATTACACTCATCATCTTATATGATCCTCACTACTGTGATATAATTATGTAATAAAAATGAGTGAAATTGTTTTTATAACAAATGCTAGTCAGTCTTAATGTAGACAAGACAACCTGTAAAAGAAAGCCCAGTCCCGAGGGTGTGGTGTAGTGGAGAAGTGAATGCTTGTCATGTATATGGGTGTGGGTTCAATCTCTAGCACCAATTGCTAGAGAATAAATGAATAAATATAGAAATACACAAGCAAATAAAGACCCAAACAGCTCCATATTTTGTAATTCTAATAATTGTGTTATGTAATTAATAAATATATAATACATCCTCATTCCACACCATAGATGGCAAATTTTAATAATTAGTTGATGACAGATTATATTATGTAACTTTGAGTCACTAATATACTAGTAAGCCTTTATCTTTTTAACATATTTTTACAGTATTGTGAAAAGGTGTCCAAGTTATCATTTAACATAATTTTAATGATATGGTATTCTCACTTAACATTATCATATTGCTAATTAAAAGCTTTATTCTTTGAGAAGATTAGATGATGGAAAATATACCTTTTTCACTCCTTCAATCTTGTTTTCTTTAGTGAGAAAAAGCATTTACACTTCCAAGTTATTTTCACCTCAGTGCTTTTAGCAACATTTGAAAATTCAAACTAAGTGTTATCAGTGAAATTCCTGACATAAATTGGGTTACCTAATGGTTAGTTACTGACCTAAAAAAGTTTTAACTTTCAATTTGAAAGTGAATTTTATATTTTCTTAGATTTACAGTTGAATGGTATATTTTGCTCTGTTTTGCAATTTTTGTGAAGGAAAGATTTTTACATAGTCAGAATTTCTCTCTCTCTCTCTCTCTCTCTCTATATATATATATATATATATATATGGAGAGAAACAGAGACAGAGAGATGCAAATTGAGTTCAAAGAGATGCTTAAAAGCAAAAGTTAACTTACCGAAAATAAACAAATACAGATTTGTAATCATTTTTCACTCTCATACTATCAGAAAACTGTGATTGGGATTCAAGTTACCCAAGGATAACCTATTAAAATATGAATTTCCATAAAGAAAACGTGGAAAATAATTCAAAACTAGGAGATAAAATCTATTATTTTATTCAGTATTAATTCAGAATTCATAATTGTTCACATTTTTGTTGATGTAATATATTATCATAGAGTGGTTTAAATTATAATAAATATTTGATCTTGTAGTTCTACAGGTTTAAAAACTACCAATGAGGCTCCAAGGGACATTTCACCTTTTAAGGCTGCCACGTTGTTTAACTTGTGATGTCTTCACCAGCAAAGCTATTGATGTTGTATCTCTCTGTGGTTTTCTTTTATAGTCTATCCACTGCCATGCTGTTTTCCCCCAATTCTTCCACAATTAGAACCTGGTTAGTACATTGTGTTTACCTACATAATGAAGGATGCTCCATTTGAAGATCAGCTCACTAGCAATTAGCTTTATATTCTACTTTAATCCTTCTTTGGTAATAATATATTCCTAATGTATATTCCATACATTAGGATATTGATATATGTTTGAGAGGACATGATTCTATCACAATAACTTATCATTGGTTTTAATTTAAAAAATGACTGAATCTGGATTATTTTACTCACAAAAAGTAGCAAATATCAGTCTTTTTTCTAGTGTCATTCAGTTTTTTGTTTGTTTTAAAATTGGTTATCTACAAATATTCAAAGGTGGCAAATTCAATTTGGGACAAGGAAAGATAAATATAGAGTTAGTTAATAGAATGTAAATGAAGATCTCCCTGGATTTTCATATCAATTAATTCTGAAAACATTTGTAAGAGTGACATGATTCATAAATAAGAAGCATTTCATAGGAAACTGATTTCAATGGAAAAGAAAGAGCTAAGTATAGATAATTTTGTTACACTGCATGTTTTGGACATAGATTAGGTCCTAAGAGTGCAAAGAATGCATTTTGGGATGAGAAAGCACTAAAAGGGTGATTGATTTTGAATTATCATTAAACCGTTCTAAATTAGTTTAATGACTCAGCATCTTGTTATAATATAAAGGAGTGCAATTTAACATAAGAAAAGACTTGTGCAGGTTACCCCAAAATCTTTTGAAAAACTAACAGGTTTGAGGGAATTTATGGTTACTTACAGAAAGCTTGTGTACAACCAGCAAAAACATAGGCAGAGGGGCCTTACAAACTGTAGAAAAGGCACAGTTTCTGTCTTAGTTGCCCCATGCACTTTTAGGAAGTTTTTTGCCTCTATATGAGAAATTATTTTTTCTAAGCAAAGCTTTCTCAGTGCTCTTCCTTACACAACTGTAGCAAATCAAACTTTGTCTAAGGTCTAAGTCATGCTTGTTTCTAATATATGAGGTGATATGTGGACAAAAAAGAAAATTTTCTTTCATTTAATTTCTTTTGTTTATCCTTTTCTGTAAGCTTTCGGGTCGATGTTTTAAAATGTTCATTAGTGTCAGAGACCTGTCACACATACTTTCTATCCTGAGCAACTGTCATTGCAGTGCACAGCTTTGACCTGATTAGATTATATGACTGTTGTGCCCTGAAATATTCCCAAAGTCCATTTATATCTGCAAATAAATATACACATAACACATGCGTTTGGTAAAATATTGGCTGAATAAGCAAGACTTCTAACACTGCACTTTTTCAGAGTATGAAGGTGAGAAAATGGCAACACTTTAAATAAAAACTTTTGTGATAAAGGGAGAATATAGCCTATACAGGAAATTTTTCCCCAGAGTCAGACTCAAAACATACTCCAGTAATATTATTACACTTTATCACTTTAATAATTTAAAAAAATTTTATGGGCCTACAGGCAAACAAACACAATGAGCAATTTTCAAAGAAACAACAAAAAAAAATCTGACAGCATACTTTTCAGAAAATTTTTACTAAAACAAAACTGAGAATCTACTATTTGAAAAATGCTCAAGGAAAGAAAAATGCATTAAATATAAAAGATACTGAATTATGACATTGTAAGAACACTAATAATTGAAAAACCCTAATCTGAATACTTCCATTTAAAAGAAGATAAAACTGTGAATAGTCTCTTCAAATATAATGAGTCTTATATAACTTCAAAAATGTCTCTAAATATCTTGAGTTGAGAAAAATCTCAATCTTTAAAAAATTTTTATATAGAGAAATACATTCATCTTACATATAAATATTAATTTAAGAAATGATAAAAAGTGAGATTCCCCAAAATTAAAGAACCCAATAAAAAATAGGCAAGTGAAATGAATAACAAAATAAATAGACACTTCACAGAAGATGAAGTGTTAAACACATAGGGTAAAAGATAAACAAATGGAATTAGAATGTGTTATGTACATGCACCAACTCTACGCAATGAAGGTATACTTTGTGAATTGCAAATGTATGCAAAAAAATTAAAAAGTAAGGGGATGAAAGGATGAGTGGAGCAGCAAGGGAGGGAAGGGAAAGTGGATGAAAAAAGGAATTAAGTTGTATTATATGCATGTAACAACACCAGACAAGGAATATAACTGTTTGCTACATACACATAATAATAATAAACTAAAATATGACAAAAAATGACTCATTGACTGAAAAACCAAATATCATATTAAAAATTCCATATGTATTCTTTTACCAACACACAATAGAACTGAAGAGATATTCTAGAAAGTGTTCTAGTATTATACCTCAAAGGGCCATATCTTGTTCAAAGAGAAATATTGAGGATATTAACAATGATAAAGGGCTAAAAGTAAGAATTCCCACTATTTCCATAACACTTTGACACCTTTTAAAAGGGTAGGTTTTCCCAAGATGCTTTTAGAAGAGAAAGAAGATAATCAACTGATTCTTGAATAGAAAAATTTAGCTAATTATCATCACCTAATTAACTACTTTAATACTTCATTCAATTGTTCAATACAATATCAACAATACTTTCCCCTGATACTTGGTAATTTATTTTATACATTCTAAAAATCTAGGTAAAAAATCTTAAAAGAGGAACAAGCAAAGGAATAATATTACCAGATTTTATGACATGTTATGAAAACTACATTCTGTTTTCTTTTAGTATCCATGGGGGATACCTGCCAGGATTCCTCATAAGTATCAGAATCTGCATAAAATGAAGTCAGTTTTTGAATGATGTAGTATCTACATATAAGCTATTGTATCCTCCCATATACATGAAATCATACGTTGGTTTCTTATAATACTTAATATCATGTAAATGCTATGTACGTAGTTGTTATACTGTTTGGTCCAGATATTGACCAAAAAAGTTTAAATTTAATACAGATGCAATGTGCCTTTCAAATATTTTTGATCTATGGTTGACTGAACTTACTGATTTGAAATCTATGAATATGGGTGGTTGATTGTAATCCAAACAGTGTAATATTGGCTGATTATCTAAAAATAACTAAAAAATAAGGAAGTTCACAAGTGATCTAAGTAATGCCAAAAAATGCCTGATATTTTACCTTATTTTCAAAGTAACCTGGAATTCTGCCACATCTTTCCTGATGCTGCTGGTATAAGATAAGGAACTTCTGGGTCACAGATAAAGGAAAGTTATTCCCTCACAGCAAGGGTAATACCCACAATATTCATATTCATGTCGCTCAAAAACTAATTCCCATAAAGTGTTGTGAAAATGTACAGGTGATACCTGCTGTCTAAATGGGTTGACCTACAAGAAAGAACCTTGAGTTCAGGGAATGTACATCTTTTACAACAGACAGTGACCTTACAGTCCATTACTCCAGTGGGATAACATTTCTGTCTCACAAGTATGTTTTCCTTGTAAACATACTTGATAAGATATACTACAACAAAAGATAATTAGTACTTGACCTCAATGACAAGAAAAAACACAGGGAACTTGTAAGTTTTATTTTTTTCTCCTTTTTATTAGATGTTTCATCCAATTTTAAACCATGATATGTTACACTGAGCTGAAAATATCCATATGCATACGTCATTTAGAAATGATAAGTTCAACTTACTGAAGGACATAACAATCACATACTAACTTTTCTTTGTGGCATGACATTGATTTCTAAATAACATGCCCCACATTAAGTTGTTAGGGTCATTTGAGAGAAACGACACATTCTACCCAGTGTTTGAAGACGTTTACGGTGAGTCTGGGAAATATTAATAAAGAAAATAAGAGAATGTAAATATCTAATGGGGCCATGTAGAAAGTGCACTGGGTGCCTTGGAACAACCATGTACCTCTGTATATGTGGAAAATGCCATTCTGCTAACTTGCTTTTAGGGAACAAAATGCTCATGAATATTCATAGCAACATATTGGAAATAATAGCTAGGTCTTGCCAGGCACATGAATTTTATTGTTTTGTCATGAATGGAGGGAATGAAAGAGTGTGAAAGAAGGAAGGAGGAAGGGAGAGGCAAAGGAGAAAAGGAGGGTAAAAAGAGGGTGGGGGAAGAGGGAGGGCAAAGATTAAAGTGGGTGACAAAAGGGGAAGAAAGTTCAGTTGAAATTCAGTAAAAAGTAATCAATGTTTTCTAGGGAGAAGGCACTGTCATTTAAAGATGGCCTGAAGTATTTAGATTCTTTGGTCTAGCAAATCAAGATTTCTTTCCAACAAATTTTGTAGGCATGACTTTCTTCTTCTGGCAAAAAAACTGTCATAAAAAATAATGCCAGATTGATCTATATCTACTTACCAAATTCAGAAACTTTTGTTTGTAAGCCTGAGAGAGGAAGTTCACATTTCATATGATATAAATTTCCAGCAAAATGTTGGAAGCTGCACTTATAAATGGCTTTGACAACTGAGCTCTGTTTAGGAAATGAAGTCACTGCAACAGCAAGATAAAAAGTATTGGAGTGAGACAAACCAAATATTGTAGAATCCCCCAATAGTTTTCTATTTTAATGAAACAAAATTTGTTATTTAGCTTACAAGTAAACCCAAAGGAAAGAGGAAGGAAGTGAAAGGAGACCAGGGAAGTGTAAAAATGGCATTAAGAATGTGTTCTGAACCAAAATCATCTACGAATCTGGGGAATGCTTAAGTCTTCAAAAGGAAGCAAAGAAGGGTTTTATTTTACAATTTTGGTCAGTTGCAGTGTTAAGTTTCTGAATGTCATTGGGTTTCATTTTGTATTTTTTTTTTAATGAAAATCAAGGGTAATACCAGTAGATGAATGGGAAAAGGAGAAGATAAAACAGAGGCAAAGGAAGTCCTCTGTATGTAATGTGTTATGCAGTAAACATCACAATGTGACAGAATACAATTTTGCAATAAAAAAGTGACACAAACAAAAGTGATGCTGAGTCTCATAAAAATAAAATAGAGGTTTGTAGAACATACTCAAATTGTTTACTGCTATTGGAAAGTTTTCACAGTCCTTTAATAGACTTTCTCCCTCATTAGTTTCTTATAACAATCATATGAGTTATACAAGAACAAAAATAGTTTTCCTCACTTGGAAAAATGAGTAATGCTTTAAAAATTGATGTGACATATCTGATTTCAGAAGGTAGCTATCTGTATCTTAGATTTTCTCATTTTACTCCATGATTTTTCCTAAGTAAAAGTTCAAACATTGTAAAGTAAATAAGGACTACCCACTTCTTGTAAGTCCATTCACAAAGATGCTGTCCAAATTATTTTCTCCTGAGACCCTATTCAAATTGTTAACTTTTTCCCTGTTTCAGTGCTAGAGGAAAAAGCAATGTTTAGCCATTAAAAAGGTACCCATTGTATTTGAAGTAGTAATTTTAGCATCTGTTACAAATTTATCAAGAAGAAATAAATTTTCAAAATTTAAATTATAACAGCTTTAGAAAAGACACATTTACTAATTATGTAACTAATGATAACATATTTAATTTAATTATTAAGTCAGTTATGTGAAATAATAAATGATTAGTTTTCTATTCAGTAACTAAATCCATTTAATTCAAGCTACAATATTAATTCCCACAAACTAAATGCCAAAACGATCACAAATCAATAAACCACCACTCAAAACATGAAATTCTTTTATCAATTTTTGTTAAGAGCCTGGGCACCAGTCACAATAAAAGGAAGAATGGGCAATGAAATAATATATGTGCTCATCCTAATTAAAATTTGAGACTATTGTCAGATATCAAAATATAGTTCTTAGCTTCAAATATCATATCTTCACTTTCTTTTTCCATAGTGTAAAACAATACTGAAAGCTGAAATAAACATCAGTTGGAAAAATAATTTTGAAAAAGAATAAAACATACAATAGGATAATACACTGACAAAATAACTTTTTTCCTAAATAACTAGTAAGACAAAAAATAATCAATTTTTCTTTTATTGGCTAATTATAAGTGGATTCACATTAAGAGATTACAATTTTATTTATTTATTTATTGGTATATGGAATTGAACTCAAGACCTCACACCTGCCAGGCAGGCACTGTAAATACTCTCCTTTGTTTTTTCTTGAACTTCCTAAGTTAAAATATTTTATCAGACTTAGAAATCCCAAAAGAAAGTTTACTGACCTAAATAACAAAGTACAGCTACACAATTAAGCAAACAAAATAGATTTCTTAATCCAATGTGTTCTTTCAAGGAGAGAGACAAAAAATAAAATCTGACAGTTGGCACATACTACCTTTGCAACTAGGTATTAATTTTTAATATAAACTAAACTTATCTTGGTGGCAGTAGCCTTTATTATTTTTTGCTTGTTAAAAATAACAAAGCCTTATGAATTGTAATCTGCAGAAAATAACGTCTCCCGAGAAACCTGTAAACGAAAGTGTACTAATCACTTTCCTGTTGCTGGGAAAAGATGTCTAATATGTGCAACATAAATAAGCAAAAGGTTTATTTTGGCTTGTGGGTTTGAGTGTTCAGTCCATGGTTGGCTGGTTCCAGGGAAGGAATAGCAAAGTAGAAGTGCATAGTGGAGGAACTCTCCTCAATCCATTGACAGCCCAGAAACAAGAAGATAAAAAGGAGGAACTAAGGAAAGAATATAACTGTCCAGGCCACACTCCAGTAACCAATGTTTTCTGACAAGATCCAACATGCTAGCAACCCATTCAGCTATGAAGTCATCAGTAAACTAATCCATCGATGAGCATAACACTCCATGATCCAATTACTTCCCAAAAGTTCTGCCTTTGAACGTGAGACTTTTGAGGGGCCTTTTAATCTAAACCATAACCATCCCCAGTCTCCAAAAAGTTCATGGCCATTTTAGTATGCAAAATGTATTTGGTCAATCTCTATGAATTGCCAAATTGTTAACAATTGTTAAACAACATTGCTAAAAATTGCAAGTCCAAAGTCTCCTCTAAAATGCAAGACAATTTCTTAGCTATGAGATCCAGTAAAAAAAAAAAAAAAAAGAAAGAAATTAAATGCTTTCAACATCCAATGGCACAAAAGTGAGAAATCTGGAGGGACATAAGGGAATTAGAGCACCCTAAATCAAAGACCAGCAGGGAAAACATAGTATTTTGTAGCCCCACGTCTAGTACCAGGGAAGGTTGGGGAAAGATATGAGATCCAAAGAGTTTGGGGAGACTTTCCACTATGGCCTTGCTGGTTGCACACAAAGGGTGTCTCCTTTAGTGGTACTACTTCCTGCCTACAGATTTCCTCAGCAGCCTCTCACGTTCTGGCATCTCCAACTTTCTGGACTCATCATGGAATCTTCACTTTACACAGTTGCTCTCTCAGAGACACTTTTCCCAGACTAGGTATCGCTAGGTAAGAGGGGCACACTTGGGCTCTTTTTCACGATGCAGATGTTTCAAAGGTGCTCACCCTTTAATACCCTTGAGTTTAGAATAGTGGTAGCTGACCAATTCCTGAGACACCCTCACGCCATCTTTCCTCCTATCCCAGGGCAAAGCACGTGATTTATTTTTACAAGTGCTAATATTTTCAGTAACCATGCTCTTCTTTGTCCCAATATTGTGGAAAAATTAAGAAGAAACCAATTAGTTTGCACTGATTATTGTAATGTGCATTTGTCATTGAGAATTATCGATAACAATGATGTGTAACAGACTGACAAAATCACTGATTGCAAGGACAATCAAATATCAGGCAATTTTTGAATCATTTTTGTATCAAGATAAGTGAACCAAGACACAATTACTTTAATTAGGATTCCTCAAAGCTTTCCAAAGTTTTATTGCTAACTGCTTTGTGGCACTAAATGTGGAATTCTTGTCTAACCTGAGATGCAAAAAAGTAAGTGGCTGTAAATTTTTAAGCAATTGAGAAGATCTTAGTCTGTCAATCCATGGAAACAATTACTTTATATTCCTGCATTTGACTTCTTAAATAAAGTAACAAGATTTTTATAATCATATGGAAGCATATGTAGAAGAAAATTCTATACTCAAAGTAGACAACATTTAGATCAATCTTTCCACACAGGTTAAGAGCAGAAAGAGGCTGTGACTAACATAAAACCTAAATCCTCACTAGATTTGCTTGCTTTTTCATCTGATAATTTGCTTTTATACTTTCATGAGCCCTTTATCTCTTGCAACAGAACCTTTTCTCTCTTGTGTTTTTCCCTGCAATATAATTTGCTTGTAGAATTTAATTCTTCTCATATTGTTCCTACATGAGGCCACACTAATAATTTCTGTATATAATTTAAAAGACTTACTTCATTTATAATTTTTAAGTACTCTGGTATGTTGTTTTCCACATTTCAACAGATTTAACAATGTATATGACTATCATTTTGTTTGAAACATCTTGTTTCTATGCAATGAATTTATTAAAATGCAAAATGCATATTACTTTTCCTCAGAAGCTATGGTTCTCTATCAAAGAATGTAAGCAATTATTTTTTCCAACTGGCATCTGCTTACTCAGCCAATGACCCTACTTTCTATTTGTTCAGTTGTTGATGCTTTCAGGCACAAACATTCCCATAAGAAAACTTGCCACAGTCCTAACTTTCCCTCCAAAGTTTTCCAGAAAATATCTTGCTTCTATTATTATTTTGACATTGCTTTTGTAGGAATCAGCGTTGGAAACAAAACACATCATTCAACTTACAGCACTATGATGTTAGTAGTGATATTTCCATTTAATAAAATACAATGTTACGTGATTGCTAAAAACTGTCAAATGCTAAAAAACAGCATTTATACACATAGTGTTAACATCATTCCAGAACAGCTGGATATTACCAGATTTGAAGAAACTGATTTTTAAAAAATAGACATTCTTAAAAATTTCTGGATAGTATGACTGAAGAAATCATGGTCAAGTTTCCATTGTCAGAATTTAATGAAAATAGTTCTACTTTAGATGAACCCATTCAAGTTCTGGAACAGTCAATTTGTATTATGATTTCCCATCAAAAGAATGGCTTTACCAGCACAACTGAGAAATATGTTGATGTCAGTGATGCCCCTGACCCACTGCAGGATTTTGAATTGGTCTTACTCAGAAATTAGTTCTAAAAGTTACCAATGAAATGAGTATCAAAGTTGCCTTGTTGGTTTCAAATCCACCTGGCCCAAAAGAGATTTTCACAGATGAGTGAATGGAAATATTATTCACAATGAGGAGCTAGAAGTCTTTTTTGAAGTAATTTTATTTCAAGGTGCTAAGTAGAAATCTTAGCTAGACATGTTATGGTTGTGAAGGCCTCTTTTGGATACAACTTATTTCAGACAAATTATGAGTGGTGGAGAGATTTTTACTTTTGCTTTAATGCCTGCATTCTATCAATAATTTTCCATATCTACCAGTCAAACTCATAAATCTCATTGCAGAAGAATAAATCTGTGTTTAATTTTCTTGTAAATATGTTTTAAATTGTATAAACTCCAACAGAACAATTGCAGTCAACAAATCGTTCAGGCTGTTCAAAGGGAGGTTAGCTATGTAGCAGTACATCTTGACGAAATGAGTATGATTTAGATTCATGCTATATGTACTTCTTGAAACTCAATCTGGTTGTTCCCATAGGATCCCATATGAATATGAAAGTTTTAACACATGATCTGAAATCATCCCACATTGTTCTTATGTTAATCAATGACTTTCTTGGCCAAAGATATTGTGTCTTCCTTGGTAACTTTTTACACATTTCCTGTGCTTTTCACATAATTACACCAAAACAGGCCCGATGCAGTTAGACCGCTTGTTTGAGCAGAAGATGCCAAATGATCTGAGGTAAAGAAAGACTGGAAAGGGGATGACTTTAGCCAGATTCTGTGGATATTCTACTATCCTGAAATGATATGAAAAGACAGAGGTGAGAATGTTCTTAACATACCACAATGGTACTGTGATTGAAGTAGATGAAAAAAATGGAAGGAAAATTAAGAAGCCATGTGCCATTTTAAATTATAATGATCATATAGAAGAAATGGAGTTTTGTTCAGGTGGTCACTTCTTATCGAGTGGAGTGCAAAGTGTTTAGGTCTCATATAAGAAATTCTTTTACCATTTTGTAAATACTACAGTGCTGAACTCCTATATTGTGCTTAGGAAACACAATCAAGAACACAAAATCAGTCATATAAATTTCAGACTAATATTGCTTTAAAGAATATAGGAAAAGTATTACCATCCAAGAAAATGACATCTTTGAGGTCTTCTGTGCTTTGGTGATGCCACATCTATTTCCTTGTCTGGAAGATACTTCCTCAGGAGCATATTACCATCAGGGAAAGAGAATCCAATTGCAAAGCCTTTTGTTTACACAATGAGAAGGATGGCAAGGAGATCTAAAGACACAGAGTAATTTGTGTGCATGTGTGTGGGTGTGTGTGCATGTGTGTGTGGTATATGATGTTCTGCTTTGTGTTGTTCTGTGCCTTGAAATAGATCACAAAGAATTACTGACCATCATACACACTTCTGTTACATGAAGTCTAGCAATAAGCTCTGCTTAGAAATAATTTTTTAAAAAATTTATATTTGATTTTCATGTTAAAAACCAGTCATATTTACTTTAACCTCAAAAGATTAACTTACAAGAATGTAAATCAGTGCTGGCAGTAAGTTGCAATTTTTTTCCTAAACAGGAAATGGGTTAAGCAAACTTTATACCAAAATTATCTTTAAAAACATAATGAGCATGCCACTCACAGACTAAAGAGAAAACAAAACAGAACAGGAATCATCCCAGATGCATGTTAAGTAACATTTAGGGATATATAATGCTATTAAATTTAATTCTAATTCAGTTATTATGCTTTGGATTTTAATATAACCAATTATATACAGTATGTATATATCTATATATTTATGTATATATACAGTATATATATATTTAAAGTTCTGGTAGAACATGGAAACATACAAAACATAAGTATGAACATTTTTCAGCTGAAAAATAAGCAAATATCTTAGCATAAAGCTGACAATTCTTAAAAAGTGAAAAGTTTTAGCATACAGGTTAGAAATGACATATTGAAACTAGCAGAGCCTAAACCACAAAAAAATTATGTTTTTGAATTGAAACATTTAAACCTTTCAAATAATGAAGAATGGGTGTTTTCTCTCATAATTTCCTTCATGCTTCAACTAGATCATGTTTCCCTGGAATGCTTCTGTCAAAGAAAGGGTATGAAACATTAAATGATTAATGGTATATGCAATTTCATCTTCTAAAACAGGAAACATTTTGATTAGAAAATGCATACATTTAAAACACCCCTCCACCTGTAGAAATACGATGCGTGAGAATAATTTGTGTGTTGTAAAGAGTCTCCCTCTCTCCAATGGCACTACATATGTTACTGATGATTCTAAAAATGGAAACATCTACTTATGCCCAGACATTCACATTTTAGCATCTCTCTGGAAAACTGATGAGACTATATCTGTTAACAGACTAAATATATTTCTAGGGAGAGTATCAATGGTTCCTCATTTATTTCACCTTCAATATTGACATTTACATGACACTAAATCTATAAATACTGAAAGTGACCAATGTGCGCCTATTCCGAACTAGCTTCTAGTACTCCCACTCACTGCTCTTTTCTGAAGCTGATGGAAAGGCAACTGATTATCAAGCTGCCAACAGAAATGTCGATGCCTTTGTTTTTTTTAAAATAAATTTGTCTGAGAGGAGTTTTGCCAAGATTAGTAACAATCATAAAACTATTAACTCAGTATCTGACAGAGACAGTTTGTGCATGCAACCATATGTTTTAATTTTCTAAGTTTACTGGTAAGAGGAGCCCTGGAGAACAGCATTACATTAAATCCTAGGAATTCGTTACATGCAGAACAATACTATGATCTACCAGGCATCGTGAAAGGCCATCTAACATATGGGTAGTAATAACACTGGTGAGGACCTTGTGGAGCTGGACCCCCAGGTGATCAATATGAAGGAATGGCTGTGCTAAAATGAAGCTTTATCAATTGCTTACTTTTTGAAAATATATTTTATGAATAGAAATCTTTCTACACCTAAAGATTTCAAAACATAGTCTGTAAATGTTCCAGATGAGGCATCCAGTTATATTATGTATATAGTTACAGAATTCCAAACTATTTGGTAAGTTCTTAGTTAAAGATGTTTCAAAAAATCTTATGAAAATGCATTTCAGGTAGGATAATCAAACATCTCATTTTTACCTGCAACATACTTGGTACTATGGTTTAGATCTGCAATGTCTCATGGGCTCATCTCTGGAAAGTGGCTGGATTATAGAGGTTTATTGTTGCCTTGCTGGTAGGAGATAGGATCTGGTCAGAAAAGCTGGGTCACTGGGGGTGGTCTGGAAAGATTTATCTACTCCTCCCTTCCCTTTCTACTTTCTATGACAATGCCACGAGCAACTTTTCTCTTCCTCTGCCATGCTGCCCTGCCGCCCTGCCTTGGAACCAGCTGGCTACGGACTGAAACTTCTATTAAATCTCAGCTATAAGTTACTTTCCCTCCTTTAAATCGTGAGTGCTGGATATCATGCTCCAGCAAGGCGGAAGTGACTAAGACAATTGTTTTAATTTTCTTCCATAGGAATTAGTATTCTTATCTGGGTCATTTATTACTTTAAATAAAGTTATTATTATATGAAATATGTTAAAAGGGCCAGAATGTTTTCAGTAGATCTTTGATGGTACTTATAACTTTGCCTGGATCTCATCTAGTACTGTACAAAATGCATGCATAGGGCACTCTTATCTGTGTAAAGTAACTATGTAAAGTTCTATGTAAAGTAACACTGCCACAATATTAATAATCCATGAGAAATAAATGTACTTGGAATTCACAATTCTAAAATGCATGATTAAATTGAAAACATTTAATATAAACAGTAATACACCAGCTATTTTTTTTCTGACTTTTGTAAACTGAATATAATAAATAACACCTCCCTTTCAAGGACATTGATTTAAAGAAATAAACCATACTCTGACACAATAGACAGGAGACAGGTAGTTTCTACTGTTTTGCAGAGACAGAGGAAGAAATAGTCCACGCTGCTGCAATTTTCAAGTGGGATGAGTGATACACGTGGCTTGTGAAATACATAAAACCTTTTAGTAACAAGTCCGTAAGATCAGAAGTGAAAATGGCATAGTATATGTTATGTTTTTGTGAAATATGCAATACGCCCATGAAATACCCATGAAGCAGTCTTACAATAGAATATAGAAAATAGTCTGAATGTATACACTACAGGGATTTCATAGTATATTTGTAGGATTTATTTATTTATTTATTTATTTTTTCGTACCGGGGATCAAACTCATGACCTCGTGCTTGCCGGGTAGATACTTATGCCGCTGAGTTAAATCCCCAGCCTATAGGATAAATTTATAACTACTTCATATATTGTTTTAATATTACTGGATATTTAAAACATTAGCCAAAAGTTAGTGCATATGAATTAACTATTAGGAGTGGCTTTTGCTTCCTACATTAAACTGATAATAAATGTGAACTGGCCTAAACATTGCCATTTATCATCTACCCAGGGGCTCTATTGATATTACTGATTACATACAGTTAAAAAAAACCCACCACAATTGTGTTGGAAAAATATCAATATCTACTTTAAAGCTTAATAGATACTTGAAAATGACTGTGTTATAATTATTTATCACCTGCAGAGGCTTACATCGTTCACTATATAAAGCACAGATTTTTATTTAGATCAAATATTGGTTTTTCAAATCATTTACCTTTATAAATTTTCTTATTATTTTGATTAAAACTGTAAGATTTGCTGTTAACATGTTGCTTTTATTGGCATCTGAACTTTGAAGACATTAAACAGATGCTAGATGCTGTAAGTTCAAGCAGATGATCTAAACTGAAAATCACCAAGTTAATTACAACTATGCTTTGTTTGATCTCATCTATGACATTGTTTATTATTTATTGCTAAGAATATTTTACAAGTACTTTAATTTCAACATTAAAAGTGAGATAATTTACTTTTTGTTTGTTTCTTTGGTTTTGAGATAGTATCTTATGGTGTAGTCCAGGCTGGTCTAGAACTTGTGGCAATTCTCCTGCCTCAGCCTTCTGAGTGCTGGGATGGAAGGGTGTACCACCATGCCTGGCAATAATTTACTTTTGCAATGATTAAATATACATTGTTTGTGGAAAGTAAGTTCTATGTAAAGCAACACTGCTACAATATTAATAATCCATGAGAAATAAATGTACTTGGAATTCACAATTCTGTCTAAAAATAAATCACAATTTTTTATCAATAGTAACAAAAGGTGAGATTTTTGAAACTTGTATGTACATATATCCAGAACAATGTTAATTCACTCCTTTTTGTTAAATAATGTGTAATGCAAATTATATTTAGTCATGGTCTAAGTTGACTTTTGCTTTCGTACAATTTATTGAATTTGAACAAATTTTGAACATTGAAATAATAATTATCATTATTTCAAATCTGTTACTCTTTCTTCATGCATGCTTGTCATACATGCTGTTTGTAGTCATCTTGGAAGGTAGGCACATGTACATACCACAGCTTGTTTCTTTTTCATCTCCTCTCTCCTTTCCCCATTTCATTCCTGTTGATGTTATTAATCTTAGTTCCTATTTATGATATATAATGTTTAAATTTCTTGAGGTTATCAGGTTCCTGTATATGGCATAACTTTATTCTACTCATTTTCTTTTCCTTCCTCCTCCCCACCTAGGCCTTGATATCCTAGACCACTTCCCATATGCTAGATATCAATCTCCTTGTTCCTTCTCTCCAACTTTTATTTTCTCTTTGTTTGCAATTCCTCTGCTCAAATAAGAGATACGACCCGTCTATCCCACTTCTAGGGATCTTTCTCAAAGAATTGAAAACACTATACTAAAGCAACATGTGTGTACCAACTGTGGTAGATTAATTAATGATTAGTTTAAGTGGAAACACCTAGCCAAACTCAGTCAGAGTGACTGTGGCCATGGAACCACATGAGATTAGTTACCAACCGCAAAAAGAGAACAGGAGGGGACAATTCCATGCTGCTGATTTCTCAGCAGAAGCTTCCTTGTGACCAGTTTCCCTGATAGGAATCCTGTTGTTCCTGTCTGAGGAGGAACTCTGGTCCTCCCTATGGAATTGATGGCTGCTGCTATTTTCGTGGGAGCACTGCCCTTGGCCTTTGGTGTGTGCATTGGTTTCTGGCCCCAGGGAAGATCCTCAGGCTTCTTGCACACATCCTTCACCCTGCAAGCTTAGACCATCTAGCTTCTACCACTGGCCCTTGGGCCTTTGGAGGTACAAAACCTTGATAGGATTGGCATGAGAACTGTCATGTGATTCAGGCCTTCTAGCAACCAGACTGATCTCTTTACTCTTCTACATCTGGCTGGAGTAAGCATTGATGAATAGGCCAATTTTTATAGCACAACTGATAATAGTTAAGTGCTGGAAGCAGCCTGTATACCTATCAGCAGATGACTGAATAAAGAAAATGTGGTGTCTATACATAATGAGATATTACTTCTGTGTAAAGGATAAATTTGAAACAATTGTAGAAAATGGATGTGCTGGGAAAACATATAGAATGAAATAAACCAGTTACACAAGCTTAAATGCTCCATGAAATAATTAAGTCAACCATAGTATCTAAAAGGATATTCTATTTATGAATACTTAAGCATCTTAAACACTATTTATTAAATGATCTAAAAATCTTTAAGTAAAATATTACATACACAGAACATAAAAATTATTCCATTTTGGAGGTTTTAGTGTGTTTTAATCATGGAAAAAGATGCTTAAAATACAATGGCTTTCAAAGTTATCTTCCAAAATCACTGGAGAAACTCAAGAGTTAAATAATGTGACCTGTAATAATTATATAAGTTAATTTTTAAAACCTATAATCAAGCTATGGATTATCTAAATTTTCAGGGAAATGTTTTAAAATGGAAATTTCAAGAAGCTAATTTTAGCTGGGTAAATTTATATTCTTTACCAAAGTTGAGATTGGGGACAATGATTGTAAGAATAACCTGAATTCTTGATTTATCACACTTACGTACTTTGTATTGTGATTTAGCTGCTGCTTTCAAAAAGAGATCGCTACCTTCTAGCTTACCTGAGGCAACCAGCATGACAAAGTTCATAGTAAAGACAGTATTTTTTTTCAAAATGAGCCTAAGCTTCAAGACACTTAATTTGCTTCCTATTGTTCTTCAGGAATCATGAGAACAAGTGAAGGTGAGAATGAAAGACCGCGTGTAGTGGTGCTGAATTCTTCCTGATACAACAATTCATGCCATTCCTCTAACTAGTGATCAAGCACAATTTCCCTTGGCCTCAGACAGAATGAGCAAAGCACCCAGATGCTTTAAATGCTTGCAATAACACAAACACTAGTATTTTTATCCACTAAGTTTTCAAACTGCTTATAACATAGTAATGGGAAACTAATGCAAAGGTAACGTGAAAATATTTACAAGTTTGCCTCTTGTACTTTCAATAAAGTGCTCAAATGTTTCACAAAGACAAGTTGTTGAATTTTGTGAAGGTTACAAATAGAAAGTACCCATAATGACAATGAAATTAAATATTTATTAAAACATTTTAATAAGACAGTTCTATGGAGAATATCTTTATTTTCCAAAATATCTTCTGTTATTCACTATGTAGATCAACATTAGTAGAGAGAGTGTTCTTCAATTCAAGATTCAGGTATAATATTATATACTTGAGTAATTATAAAAAATAATGATGTATGGTACATTTCTAAAGTAAAATCTCTAGAAGAACAACTAGTGAATGTTTGTTCTCACAATAATCCAATATTTTTAGAAGATAAATATGTTTAGCTTTAATTAAACTTTATGCAATGAATATATGAATTGATAATCCATACATTTACAGTGTATATATAATTAAATGCATTCAATGTGATTTTCAAAAATAAAAACACTGGCATCTATAGAGAAGAGTTAGTGGGAAGATTCATTCATCAGAAAATCAATACCCTAAAAATAGAATTACTAAAAATTAAAGAATTAGGTCTGAAATATACAAATTATTGACAGCAAATTACAAAGTATTAGAGAAAAATACAGTTAAGAATTGAGTGAAATATGTGAGTATCTGAATCAAGAAATACTGTTGCTCCTTTACTAAATGCTAGGCAATATAAAATAATCCATAAAATATTAGTCATATAGTTACATATATATATCTTGCACATAATTATACTACAAAAATGATTTCATTAGTTGATTTATTTGTTCAACAATTTTTTCAGTCAATAAACAAATATTTTAAAATCATATATTTAAAGTTATTTGTAAAGTCCTTTTCACTTTCAGAATTGTTCCAGTTTGAATCATTATGTGTTCCCTAATTTTATCAGCTTATCTAAGATATTTGAGATGATAACCTTTAGCAATAAAATCACAATATTCTTTCAAGTAGAAACTTTAATGGACTATCATTTAAACAAAAGATTACTTTCTATTTAATGCATATCATTGTTTTAGTGAACTGTTTACTATTTATCTTTATTAATGTATTTTCCTCTCATTTCAAAAAAGAACATGTAGACAAAATAAGTTTTTAGAAGAATGGAGAGTGATACAGAAAACTAAAAAGAAAAATAATCCCAAGATATGGTACTGGGGAACAAAGTTGGGGTTTAAAATATGATACACACAAGGCATCATGGTAAAGGAAAAAAACTATTGTCAAAATTTATGCATGTCCATGAATATATGATATAAAATGGAGAAAAGGAAAACACTGAAACTAAATTTTACTGTCACTGTTTTCATTACTGAATGATAAGATTTTGTTAATCTTAAAATAAAATATATTTTTTTGTTCATGATAGGAATTACAATTAAGAAGGCAACATATTTTAGTATGAATATTACATGAGGGCTGGCTGTATGATCCGAAGATCACTAGAACAATGAAAGTCAAGCAATCCTGCTCACAGTGCACTTGCTCAAACAATAGGCTCTGTTTATGCTGTATACATGACTGCGTGGTGTGCACCAGTAATGCCAAGAAGTTCACAGTTCCTTCTTTGCCTACCTCAGGTCAGAAAAGAAAGGAACAAAAACACTGAAAAAAATCTTTTGCTTTCACATACACTGTACACTGCTATGTATAAATCTAGGTGAGTAAAATGTCTGAGAATTTTAAATCCCTCACAATATTGATGTCAATAATTTAAGGAGTATTTCTCACATTCACCCATGTTACCTTTGTCTCTCTATTGTTCAATCATCTATTCATCTGTCTATTGAACTATTCAAGCTTCCAGCCAGCCACCCAGTCAGCTAGACAGAAGGTCAGCGCCTCTCTTTCTGTTCCTCACACCTGCATTTTAGGTGCTTTGCAGTTAAATAAATAAATTATATAGGGGGGAAGGTCATCCTTGACATGTTGACTATTAATATCTTCTCTTCAGGCTTCATAAAGAATTCAATTCTTATTTTATTTATAAATATCCCCTTGATAGATTTCCTCTCAATTTCTAGCTCAAATACCATTTTCATCAGTATTCCTGTGTTCCCTAGCTGATATTAGTATCAATTTTAATCTATCTATGATAGCTCTAAGTCTTTTGAAGAAAACCAGACACTATCTACTATGACATTTACTTACATTTTTTTCTCTTAAATTTTTTCAACTGTTTTTTCATAGCTTTAACTCAATATATTTCTGATCTACTGAGTTAAGGGTTACCCCAACACATTAGATTTTATATTGCAAACCTTCTACAGAGTTATACAAATATTAAAGCTTGAAGTCAATATGCAGTAGATTACTAATTTTTATTTTTCTGTGTCAAACAATAGTGATAGGAAAACCCTTGGTGAATCATAAAGTTGCAGGAAGAAGTTTTTGATATTTTGCTACAGATCAAGCCCATTTCAAATGTTTCTGATTAAAATATAACTATTTTTCTAGATCCTTAAGAGATGAATTTTCTGAAATTAACTAAGCAATTCTAACAACCATGATCTCATAATGTCAATTATTCACAATTAGTTTTGTTTTAGTCTTCATCAGCTTTAATTTGTGGGCACAAAGTCATCACTTCAAACTACTTAGGTCTTGTCTGTAGCAGAACCGTCTACCTTTAGGTGTTCATGAGATTGTGGCTGTACTTTATGTTTGAAAGTGTATGCACTCGTTTTGGAAAGACTGTGGTTATAACTTCATGCTAATATACTATCAGAACAACATTTTCCTTTATACCATTACAAACATTCTTTCCACTTGGAATTTTATTGTATTGTTTATTATAGCCGGTTCATATTACTTAGGTTTGAGGAGTGTTTTTTGTGGTATTTTAACTACAGAAAGATATTACACATGCAGACCCCTTGCACATTCATACACAAATCATACACATCACATGATTAAAGAATATTTTAAAATGCTAAAGTGTTTTACAGCACTTCTATTTTTTTGTAGGTATGTGACTTTTGGAATAAAAGAGATAATTAATAATTCAATTGTCAACAAAAAGAAGGCACATTTTAAATTTGATGTTGTGTAAAATATGATTTTTCTTTCAAATCTTTAGTAGAATAGTTTTTTTTGACTGCTGCAGTACAAAGAGTTCGCAAAATTGGTGATATAAGACTTTTTGCTGAAAAAGTTCACCATGATAATTTATTGTTATTTATTTTGATTATATTCAAACTTCATAATAACCAAACACATGCTACTTCTAATACTGTGTTAGTTGTAAAATGTATTTAAGTACACAGGACCTTGACAATGTTGAAGATTCTGTTTCAACTGCAAACAGCAAATAAGCTTACCTTTAAGATCCCTTCTCCCTATATTAAGAAAACTGGATCATTTTAAAACCTCATCCTGATTCATTTTTATTGGTTTTTAATGAATATTCATTAAAAATTTGCTTACTTCCACTAAGCCTGGAAAACAGATTAATTTGCAAACTTCCTAATAGTACAGACATTGATGATAAAATAGGAAAAAGGAGGTCACAAAGTAAAGGTACAGGTTGATATTTGAAACCGTTCATTTTAAGTATGGCTTGGAAGTCTTATCCTAATTAATATAGATCATATCCTACAGTACCCTGAATAGAATGCCTACTATTCTATAGAATGGAAGCTAATACCTTGATCCTGGGTTAAAAGCTGAGATGGCCAAGTATCATTATAGAACAAAAAGAGTTTTTTCCTAAATGATTATACTTCTCTAAGACATCTACCTCAACAACTAGTGAGGAAAATTATATATTTTATTTCATTCAGGCATTGCATAATTATTTCACAATGATTTCTATTAAACATTTAAAGGAACACAAAAATATACTCTGGTAATCAGGGATCCTAAGAAGAAGACACAGAATATTGAAGTATTTTCTGAACTGTAGACAAGTTTCATAAGTAATAAAATGTTTTACCATTGCCCAAACACCTGTAAAGATCAGAGGGAATTTTAATCCTGAATTTTCAACTTCATCTATCACTAGAGCACCATACATAATAATGAAAGGCTAAACATTATTTACTTTAGAAAATCATGCTATACAACTCCACAGGATAACTCCAAAACGTAAAAGCATCTATCTTCCATTACAACAAAGAAAAAGGTCAGAAGATATACAGTCAGAACCTATGCACAAAATCTGTAATAATTCCCTGACCTATGGACATGGTAAACATTTACAGCATTACTAGCAATTAGAAGAAGCAATGTTCAATTCAGACTCAATATTCAACTCTTTTCTAGAGGTCATCGCAAATGATCTTAACTATCAGAACATAAATTGCTAGAAGTTAGTTCTAAACAAATACTTAAATTCTTAATACACTAAACACTTATCATTTAATATTTTTATAGACTAAAAAAAGTCTCAAACCAATTAAAAGTAAAAATTTAAGGATAAAAATGACAAACTCTGATATCATATTTTATTACTTAGAGTGAAATACTAGCATAATTTCATTTTACACACATACTGAATTTTATAACTATTACTCAGTTCATATAGCTTTATTTCACTTCTTTTTTGTCTATAAATAATAGATTAAACCATATAATTATAAGTTGATAGTACTTTGTAAATATTTGAGTGGAAGACACATGTATCAGGGATGAACACAATGTAGGACTGACAGAGCTGTCCAACCCAAATAAAAGGGAAAAACTGCAGTGATCTTAGCTTCATGATCTCTGTGATAGAGCCAAAAATGTTTGTATAAATTTAAATTTGATCTTTTTATTACACATTCAGTTTAAACAAAGTATTCCAAAATAATAGAGAAGTGAAAAATTAGAGAAGTAACTTTAAAAATATTTTAAAACGGATTGCTTTTATTGTAATTCATAGTTAAAAATTCTTGGAAGAAATTACCTGAGTAGGATCTGAAGTGGTTTATTCTAACCACTTACTTAAGTTACTGGGGCTTTAAAAGATCTTGCACCCTTCATGTCCATTGTACACGTGTCTATCCTTCTGATTTTTCTTTCTCAACAAAACAGCTTTATTGAGATGGGCCAGGCCATATAATTCATCCACTCAAAGTGTACAGTTCAACAGATTGCAGTAACCTCACAGACCTTTTCGTGTTTTTTATCCCTTCTTGTCCCTGATCTTTTATGAGAGTTCCCTGACCTACTTGTGAACTAAAAACTATTTATTAGAAAACTAGTGATATGAAGTAGCCTGGCACTGTGATTGGTAAATTGCCACAGAGAGTCAGCCTTAAGTGAATTGCACTGTAGTATACTCGGGTGGCTCTTATCACTTCACTTTATTAAAGCCCATATAGGCTAAGGAATAGGAGTAATAAAAAGATGTCTTGAGGATAATAAGAAAATATCACTGGGTATGTTTGCCTCCAATAGACTTGGCATCCAAATTAAAAGTACTAAAGGGAAGTCTGGGGTCCCTTTATGTTAGCGGTAGTGGTAATTCTCTTGGAACCTAAATTCATAAATGCCTGCCCTGAATTTACCTACCGTAGTAATTTATGAGTCAGATAGTATGAAAGTTATAGTGGTTAAAGGTTTTATGCATCCCTGACCATCACATCAATGTGTAAATGAAAGAGCATCAACCAGGTTCAGTATTAATGATGCCACACGTTCTTGGCCTATGAACTAAATATAAAAGAATCTTTGTTTCACATAAAATAATTAATAAATACATTGTTGCTATTTTCACAAACACATTTAATAACTAATGTGACTTCCTTCAGCATACTGGAAAAAGCAAATATGAAAAGCCTTCAAGTCTAAGCATTCATTTTACAATGGTTCCATCACCTCTGAGACAATTTGCAACTGTTAAGTACACGGCATCTTAATGTCAATTGTACATCATTTGATATTAATGAATATACAAAGTAGCTGATTAGAAAACTACCCTGAAGCTTTAAAGCAGTAAAGAAGAGAAAACAAACAAACAAAAAACGCAAACAGAATTTGGAATATGAGCGTTGATCTGACTATTCATTGAAACTGACACCTATTCTCCCTGTATAGTTCCTTCTATTTCTCTTCCCCCCGCCTTGCAATTTTCTTCTTTCCTTATGAGACATTCAACCCAGGCCATTAATTACATAGGTAAGTTCTCTACTACTGAATCATGTTCTCATAACACTATCTTGGTTGAAATGTTTTTTGTTTGTTTTATTTTGTTTTGTTTTGTAAGCAATGGCAAAATTTACTCGAGAAAGTAAAGAGTGGGAGAAAAAATCAGCTGCAGAACGAGCTTGGGCAAAGTAGAAAAAGACGGTAAGAAGCAAAGATTAAAAAGCACTCACCACATCTGAGAAACCCCGCATGGGCTATCGTGGAAGGCTGTAAGAGCAAAGTCTCCATGGTATGGACACGTTGTCTAATTCGCGAGGGAACCCACAAAAACTAAATACAGCTCCTGAGAGGTACTGCTTGGATTCCACACCTCCGAAGGACATCAGCTCTAGGCCACTCTAATGAAAACCTGCTCAAGTTCTTACGAGAAGTCCACATACAGGGGTTTGGGACCTGTTCTGCTCATGTGTTCCGAATTTTGTAGTTAACAGGTCACAGTTACTTTCCCAGACAGCTTTTGCCCCCTAATCCGCTATCTTATTTCCCTTTGAGATACACGCAGTCCCATAATTCTTCATGGGGTGCTAAGGGAGTGGAGTTTTCATTTTCAAGCTGGAAAGGCCTGCGGACCCTACCTCCTGGAAATCATGTGCTCTCCAACTACTTTGCAGTGCCATGGTCAGTTGGATGGGTAGAAAAAAGGAAAACCCGTGGGGAACAAGAAACGAGATAATGACCCTTGACGTTTACTATTAGCCCAGATAGAAATTCTTGATGTCAGCGCTCATTAGTAACTTGTTACTAAACTGTCATTTTTTGTTTTGTACAAAAGATGGAGAAATCTTTTATCCAGAAAATAGTTTAAGGTACTTTTGTAAGTAATGAAGTCATTTGTTAGTCAGCTATAAATAAGGTAGCAATGACATACACTAATACCATCCTGCAGTACTATGTCCCTTCAAAACCTGTGTGCGATTTGTAGAACAGAGGGTCAGAAGTAGAAAATTTAGCTACAGTAATAACTCCTTATAGAGAACACAAATGACTTCGCTCAGTGTACAATTCCTCCATCTAATAATCTAAGTCAATTATAATAATTTAAGAAGACTTCCAGCAGCATACAAAAATCTATGTATTTTTGCTAATTGGAAAACTTAAAAAGCACCTTATATAGTATCACTGTATTGTGGACAGAAACAGCTGCCTTTCACAGTGCTCTGGGGAAGGAACCACACAGTAGGTATGTTTGGTTCTAATCTCTAAGTGCAGGTCAGGGATGAAAAACAGAAGGCTCGTTTCTAAGATGGCCTATACCTTGGTTTGCTTTTTGTGGGTTTGTGACATATTCCTGAAATGGAATGTGCATTATTGTTTACAATTAAGCATTGTACTTGATTTACTTTTCAAGTAGCTAAAAACAAATGCTCTTAATTTAATCAATCTGGATTAGTCTGTCTCCTTAGAAATGGCATTCAATATTTGCCAATTCTGATTAAACAGGTCAATGTTAGTTTTTAAGCTTTCAGCTTGGAATTCTAAGCAATATAAACTTGAAAAGCTGAATCTGTTCCCATTGATTCCACTGACTCCTTCATTTTAGCATCATCTTCTTTGCCTATGAGTTCTACAAGGTTACTTCAGGGCATTTTAAAATTAATTCTGTTATTCACCTGAGTACAGCTGGAAATACTTTACAGTCAAGACATGAACACATCCTCTCTAACAAAATTTGGAGTTGAATTATAATGTAGAGTCAGAAAAGTTATTTAACAAATATATTAATTTACTAAATGTAACTTCAAGAAATTCTTAAATCCCATTCTTTTCTTCAAATATCTAATGGAATTTCATAACTAGAGTCATCCTCAGCCTTATTGGTTAGTTGGAAGGCTTTTCTGTGGGATGATCACCAATTTTTTTTCTTTATGATTTGAATTTTGGAAGCAACAGTACTTATTTTAGAAGGAAGAATAGGAAGGAATTGAGAAAACAAGACTTATTCTGATATTTTAAACACATCCTTTTTTTGTAATAAAAGGAAGAGTCAGAACTGAGTAGAAAAATGCTCAAGTCAATATTAGCACTAAGGAGAAATAATTGAAGAACTCAAAAGCATTTAACGTAAGCAAAACTCTATCTGAATTTCATGCTGCATATTTTAAAATACAGAGACATAGCCAGAATCACACATGCACACATAAACACAGAGTTCCCTCTGAGAAACATTTTATGCATATTTCCAAAGAATTAAACTACCTTAATATAAAAAGAAAGCGCATCACTAGAAAGCGGCACATTTGCTGGCAGCCTGCTCCCAGCAGCTTGCCATAACCTAAAAACACCCTGGCTACATATTGCACTGATGGACCACTCAAGTGCTGGTGTTGAGGATATTTCTTCTGAAAAAAATTTAACTGCCCTAAGCTAGCAAGTTGTTTAATGCCATATTGGAGCCATATGTTAGAGCAGAAAGTTATTTAGAAGAGTACAAAGCTATAATCATTTTTCTGCTACCAGCCAGTGCATTGCAAATTATCTTCCTAAGGAAACAAATTCTCCACAAAGTATAGCTCAAGCTCTTTTTATTTTGATAAAGATGAACTTGAAATAAGATAATATGTTATATCAACATAGCATTGCTTGGGTCACTTACTATACTTTTTTGGAAGCCTCATAAATTGAATATCTGGCCCTACAGAAGATTCAAGATAACCAAATATTTTAAGTTTCTGAAATCAATAAATGAGACAAAATAATTCTTCCTACTTAACATTACAAGATTAAGGGGCTACTAAATTTGAGAAACACTGGTCAATTCTCATTTAAAGAACATTTTTGGACAGAGTTTAAGTTATTCTTTAATATTATGCTGTATAGATGAGTCCTGTGTATGTGAAAAAACTATAGTGTCATAGTGACTAGCATTTGCTCTTAAAGGAAGCAACTTTCATGTCTTTCTGCTCTTCTTCCAGAAGCATGGTATTGATAATAAGAAGAGAAACCTGTAATAGGTTCTATTTGGAAAATATATTTCCTATTCATTTTGGTACAGAATGAAATTAATTGGCTCCTCTTGGTTATTTTAATTTTAGCTTGAGTTTTCAGGTTGAAAAACACAGAAATAGGATTTATCAAAATTTATCAATAGGATTTATCAAAAGCACACACAAGTAAGAAGAAATGCAAGAAATTCTTTATTAGACACACAACACTGTTTCGTACAACTGAAAAATGCTTCTCTTCATTCTAGATACAAAAAACATCTGTCATTTGTACCAAAAACTCTAGTCAACCAGCAACTGCAGAAGTTCCATTCTTAAAGATTCCCCACAATTAAGAAACTGACAAGAAATAGAGGAATATGATTTCTTATTCTAGAAATTCAAGAATTTTTTTCTTTTTGTTTTCCCTCTCTAGATTTGATTTATCTCCTATTTGTGCTTCTATTTCTATATCCTATTTTACAGGCTTCCTGTACTAAGAAAAGACTGCCTCAGTTTTACCTTTAATTCACTAGTGGAATCAAGTAATGGGACAATCTCTGTTCCACTGCTCTGGAACTAGGCCTTCTTTCTATGTCTACTAAAGGTGTTTCTTTCAACTCATCCACCTTCCCAGAGAAACCCCTACAGGAAAATGTTGAAAAAGGCTGTTTTGCTGGTTATATACTCCAAATGTTAGTAGTTTAGGTTTGTCTATGAAAAAGGAAAACAAAAAGGGGAATGATTTTTCTTTGTGAAAACTGGTCCTTTTCATTCAGGCAACCCATTGTATAAAAATGTCCTTTAAGACAATGTTGAACTGAATAAAATTTGAAAACTGTCCAGCAGTTTTAGGTAAAAATATTATTTAGCCTTTTATGTTGGTATTCTGGGTTGTAAATAGTAAGTTTGCCAGCATTCCCTGTGGTTTAGAAAAGTGACTAAGGTTATATTATACCAGCTTCTTTAGAAATCTAAGCAACTGCACAGAAGGCTGCAAGTTTTTCTCTATTAAATAGGTTGCTCTTGTCAAATAGCAACTATTGTCACAAGTAGAAATGTTCATGGAGTTAGTATTTATTTTCCAACCCTATTATTTTCTCTTCGGTGCATGGTTGTCTTTTACCAGTTGAGACTATTTCTGAATAAAAGCTACAAAGAATAGAGAACTGTGACATTCACAGAGCTTGAAAAGACAAGCTTTACAACTTAAATTTTATAAAACTCAGTAGTGATTATAATTATACACTGTTCAATTCTGAAGAATAGGTGGGGGACATGATTATTACTAAGATAGTTACTTGGTGGTATTTAGCAGAGTAGTTTTTTTTTTAATTTTCACTTAAGTTCAATGACACTTCCTCTGTTTACTAAGTGTCTTAACCTACAAATAATGTGTATTGGATTATAATCTACATGATAGTACACAAAGTGTTATATGTTTCTTCATGGAGGTTATTGGGAGAGATTTTCTTCTTTACCTTATAAAGAAAAAAATAGAAGATCTCTGGTTGTCTTGCTTTGAAATCTGTGTCTCTTACTTTGTCTTCTTACGATCTGTTTTGTTCTGTTTTGTTCTGTTTAACTTTACCCTCTTTAAAATAAAATTAAAAAATAAATTAAAAAAAGAAAGAAAAATAGATATATTGACATGTATCAAAAATGCACATTGCTTGCCGTTTAAGGATAAGGGCCAATTCCTATCTATTCTTATTTATGTAATGTCAAATTATCTACTGCAAGATTACTGTAGGATTTATCATAGAGCATAGACAGGTGGATAAATGAAAGGTTGAATGAATGAATCAGAGGGGATTTAAAAAGATTTGCTTCTTTGTCATAAAATAGCTTAGAATACAGCTTCTGACTTACAGACATGCACATGGAGCACCTGGATATCTTTGTGGAATGCGGAGTCTAATTGGTAAAATTGGACCTGACGTTTTCAATTTCTCATCTGAAAATGTTTATCTTTTATTGAGTTGGTGAATAGTAATGCCATATCTTTATGGTATGCAGGGTGATGTTTTATGTACATGGCTCCTAGGCTTTCTTAGGATGGGTTGGAGGTTTGAGATTGCATTTTGGTCTTTCGTCTTGTCATTTTCCTATATTTCCTTGCTTCAAGCTGTGTTCCAAAGCTTCCCCTGGGGCGGGGTTGGCTATCACCTCCGGCGCCCTCAGCTCCTGGGGCTGAGTGAAGGTCACTGAGCATGGCCCAGTCAGGCCTTCAGGACCTTCGGAGCCTAGTCCAATGTTCCAGGGAGCTGGACGGGAACTTAACCGCTGGGAGCGCTGGTCTCAAACTCTCCCTGGGCCAGCACCAGCAGGCTGAAACTCCCCTCACGAGGCCCAGCCTCCCAGACTGAAAGCTGTAGGGTGATGTTTTGATGCATGTACACCTAGGGAAAGACTAACAGACCTTATTATTAACATACATATCCATCACCTCACATACTTGTCATTTCTTTGTGATGAAAATATTGAAAATGCAACCTTTTAGTCACTAAGAAATATTCAAAGTATTATTAACTGTCCTTGTTGTGTAAGATATCACCAGAACTCTTGCATAAATGAAATGTTTTACCTCTGACCAATATTTCTCTTTTCCTATCCAAGCCCACACCCTTCAGTCTCTGGTAGTCATCATTTTACTCTCGATTTCTACAAACTCAATTTATTTAGCTTCTGCACATAATATCATATGATATTTGTCTTTAGCACATGGCTTATTTCATTTATCATGATATATTCCTGATTCATCCATGTTGTTAAAAATGAAACTATTTCCTCAATTTCTTAAGACTAAATACTCTTTCTTTGTGCAGAAATTTACCATCATTTATTCATTCATCTATTATATTGATAGACAAATAAGGTTTTTCATATCATAGCTATTTGGAATATTTTTGCAATGCATATGCTAGTGCTGACATTTCCTCAACATAGTGATTTCAATTTATTTGTTGATATATCCAGTAGTGGAATTTTGGGTCATATGGAAATTCTATTTTTAATTCTTTGTCTACTGTTAAGTTTTGGTGAACCTCTATAGTGCTGCCAATATGGATGTGCTAATCAATATCACTACCAACTGTGCACAAAGATTCTCTTTTACCACATTTCCATCAAAACTGAGCATCATTCATCTTTTAAATGTGGACATTCTAATGGGAGAGAGGTAACATATTATAACTTTAATTTGTATTTCCCTAATTAGTAGTGATGTTAAGTGTGAGTAGGGATAGTATGAGTGTTTCTCATACATTATGTAGCTATTTATACATAGTTTAAAAGAAATATGTATTTAGTTCTTTAGCCAACTTTTATTAAGGATTTGTTTTCCTGGATAGTTTCAGTTCACTTTATAGATTGTCCTTGAGTTGAAGATGTTCATTGAATATTATGGTAGCCTGAAAGCTGTATACATTCAAAGCTGTAGAAATAGTACTTAAGATTTTGAATTTTTGTCTTTGCCTAGGCCAGGGATACTCAGCATATTATTTCAATTTGGAAAGCTCTGGCAGTAAACTTCAGCTACTAGTTAGGCATGTGATTGAGAGAACAAACAGCCACACAAGACAGTTTACTATGTTGATATAATAAGTGCATTTTAACTTATGATTTTTCAATTTATGGTGGTTTTATTAACAATTCCATGAATATCTCTATGTTTTGAATATCATCACCTTATCTCACACATGATTTCCAAATATTTTCTTTCAATCCTTGTGTTGTCAGTTCATTCTATTAGTTGTTGCCTTTGTTATGCAGAAGCTTTTAGTTTTGTGTAATCCAACTTGTTTATTTTTAGTTTTGTTGCCTGTATTTTTCTCACAGTATGTAAGAAATCATTGCACATACAAATGGTGCTCACCTTTTTTCTATGTAGTTTAGTCTTATTTCTTACATTTAAGTCTTCAATTTCAGTTGGGTCATATGGTATGAGGTGGGTCATATTTCATTTTTCTATTTGTTGACAGCCAATTTTTCCAACATTTTTTGAAGAACACTCTTAAGGATGCATTTATTTGGAATTCATTCTGAGAAGCAAGGGAGAAAATATTGTGTCAAGAATATTCCCTAAGGACCAGGGAGATAGTTCAGTAGCACAATGCCTGCCTGGCAAGCACAAGGTTGTGAGTTCAATCCCCTATACCCCCCAAAAAAATTCAACATAAAGAATTTAAAATAAGGTACAAGAAAACATAATTTCAGTCACAATGCTGGGCATTGTCATGGATATCTTAGCTGTCTGTATGCATGTATCTTTAGGGCAAGATACGAAAAGGCTGGATTAGGGCATCACAATTAAGGGAGCCAAGATTCTGCAGAGGAGTGGAGATTGCCGAGGTGAGTCCCGGTGACCTGGGAAAAATTGGATACCTACACTCCTGGCGTTTGAGTTTGAGTTTCTGGTGAGCTACTTGGGCCACTGGATTGGGTCTAGCAGATTGCAGGGCCTCAGTCAAACATGCCTACTGGCTTTTTTCAGTTCAGGAGGCAGAAACCTTGCATGAGGACTCTGGGCTCATTTGGGCTGGCCTGGGGAGAGATAAGACCAGCACTGCCAGTGGCTGAGTTCATATCCACACCCCTAGGACAGGGGATTGTGCC
>PVJX010004069.1:0-99268 GCA_004027295.1 Dolichotis patagonum
GTGGTCAGAAGAGAAAGTCCTAGACAGGGAGAAGAAGCAGAGACAGCAGGACGTCCCTGCTGGTTTCCATCTAAGGGTCTGTCCATTTAGTGGACATTAGTCAGAGGCTCAGTTCCTTGTATACACGTCCCATCCTGTGCGACTGGCCTTGCTTAGAAAGCTGAGGCACTTTTACTGTGGTGAGGCTACTACGTACCCCTTAAACGCTCCTTAAGCGTTCCATAGACTTCCTTATGGAGCTTTTAATGTTTAGGTTTTTCTACAGCGTGGATTATTTTCAGAGAAAGAAAAAAAATATTGTAAATGTCCTCCACCAGAAACTTTCAGTGAAGTCAGTACTACGTTTTGGGTCAGGGTTATTTCATTTTTCACCAGTTTCCTCTGTAGTTCGTTAGTTTTTGATTACAACTCTGACCCTCAGATAAGAGTCCTGTGTAAGTAAACAGTCTAGCTGAGTTCGCCATGTGCCCAGGGACAGCCAGAGCCTTTCACAATGTTTTGTTTGTTTTACTTTTTACTTTTTGCAAATTGAAATTACATAAACAGCACAGGATCTTTATTTTTCTCTTGTCTTCTTTCTGGGAGGTGGCATTTTCTCCCTCAAGCTAACTAAAGGGTCTAAGGGGTGTTAGAAGGTGTTAGACACAGATGATTTTCTTAACAGTTTCAACTACCTGAATACAGGTGCTGGACCATCTGTGCAAGAGTATCTTCTTTTTAATAGGATAATGCCTGGGTGAGAATATATTTTTGAATTTTTTTTGCTTCATTCTTTTTCCCCTTTTTTTTCCCATTAAAAATAGTTTGGAGATGAATGGTGATAAATAGTGCAAACAGTTTCATAACGTATCTTGTGACCATTTTTTAAAAGTTTGTGATACAGTGAAAAATGACATGGTGATTGTTTTAGATAGTGCAATACTCTCTTATATTAGGTGATTGGTATAGAAAAGTAGCTTATTGAACTATAATTTTCTATTGAGTCCATGTAATTTGATTTTGTAATTCTTTCTTTTCTTTCAGAATATAGTAATTTAGGTAGCAACAAAATTACACAGTGATTTAAAACTTTTTTTTTTTTTTTTGCTTTTGTCTCTCCGTGGTTCATTGATATTACTGGTCATTTTAATCATTAGTGGCCCTTGATGGCAACTACTGAGAATTTGCAGGATTCTTCCATACCTTTTTCTTTGCAGACCCCCCCCCAAAGAAAGAAAAATCTAAGGTGAATAACCTGCACTACAAGGTGAACATGCTGAAAATGTAGGGATGAGACATTAGATATAATTTTATTCATGTCTGTCTCCTCTATCTCCCTGTGTAGACAGATGAAGTATAAAACATGACAGAGAATGCAGCTGTGAGGAAAATCATAAATCTTAGCTGGGGCTTTTCCTGAGGTAAGAGCAGGGTGAAGGCCAAATGCTTCCAGTCCTCTCCAAGTTAACTTAACACTTCCTCGCACACACCAACACTCTCTCTTCTCTTTCTCTCCCACTGTCCCCGAAACCTAGTCTTCTGGTTTGAAGGGGAACTACCTAGCCTGTAATGTAACATTTGTATTTTAAAGTCACTTCTTCTTCAGAACTCACCAATCTTATTTACTGAGTACACTTAAGAAAATTAAATAGATATGCAATTATTTTAACTACTTATTTATTCTAAAGAAATTATCAGGCTTTGAAAACAGTTTAAGATATTAGGGTTTCAACTGAAGCAACAGAACACAACCGAAGTGAAAAGAATAGAGCAAGTAGGTAAACGTAGAATGAAGGTTACTAGGGAAAAGTAAAATCGTTAACTACTGAGGAAGGAAAGTAGATTTTAACTATAAAGAAGCATTCGTTCAACTGTAAGTAAGAGAAATGATATAGATGGTCAAAGTGGATTATAAGCTAATTGCGGTTTGAAAAAATAGCTCCGTTGTTCAAAGACAAAACGCTGACAATCCATGAAGAATTTAGAAATATAAATCCTCATCTATATTATATGCAATATTAATCAGTTCTTCATTATCGTATTGTGTCCTCTAGGAGCCTAACACTTACGCCAAATGTACAGAATTTAGAGTATACCTGGGGCAGCAACAAAAAAACTAAGGGGTTAGGAAACTGTCCCAGTGAAACAATGGTAAAGGAATGGTCTTATTTAGTCCAGCAAAGAGAAGACTTAGAGGGAATTAACAGCAGTCTTCAAGTTCATGAAGGAACAGTCCTTTGCGGGTAGAAGGGAACAGCTGGCCTCCTTTTCTGCTAAGGACAGTACGGGATAGCGGTGTCTTAAATGCAGTTGGTGAGGATTCAAGAGAGACATGAGGGAGATCCGAGCGTCAGGGAAAGAACTGGGAGAGAATCTCCAGGATTTAGGTTCAAAATTCGATTAATAATAATAGAATTCTTATAGTTATTTTTGAAGTCATGTAGTGCAAATTGAAGACTAAAAAGAAAGAATTTAACTCATGCAACAGGAACACATAGAAGAAAAGAATAAGTAATTGTGATCTAGAGATAAAGGCTGTTAGCATGAATGAAGTACTAAGTAAGAGAATACTTGATTAGAAAAGAATTATTACTGAGAACGGAAAGGGGTTAAACAGGTAAAAAGAAATGGAAAATACAGCTTATATTTAGAATATGTAAACATAACTTTAACAAAAATTTTGTTACTGGTAGTAAAAAAAGAAACACTAGTTATTCATGTGTAGAATATATATAGCACCCACTACTAATTTTAAAAAATTCCGTGGGATTCATGTGCTTAAATATGCCAAAGAAGGTCAACAAACAGAATTGTTATAGTTTATAACTAGTTTTTAAAACACAAAAAAATAAGATGATAAAGAAATTAACTACATAACTGTAAATATTTTACAATTTCTGATTTTATGACATACTTAACATACAAAACAAAACTTTAGAATGTACAGAATTCAAGAAGCAGTGTTATAATGGTAAAAATTACTGTGAGAAGTGAGGGCAAAGTTATCTATGTCCTTATCAAGGGAGATAATATCTGAGCATTCAGTGGTCTAAGTTTAAGAAGATCAAACAAAGGAATGTGATCCATGAATCTAAGTAACTTAGAGTCTAAAACTGTTTGGCATTTGATAATGTTGCGTTATGGAGAAATTACTTAGGATAGCAAAGTTTATTACACTGAAGATGATGCTTATTTGCACAAATATAGAAGGAAGAATGACCATTTCAGAAAGGTGAATTGTTAAAAGGATGTGTAAAACAACTACAGAGGTTACAATTTCCAGTTCTTTTAAATCACAATTCTAACTCTAGTTAATAATCAGAGTTGTGCTTAAAGATTACAAATATATTGTAGGTCTGTGTCAGCTACTTGGTTCCTAGATTACTTGGCTAGTTTTATCACTTTGTTAGGTACTTTTATTTCCTCACTTACTTTACATCTCTGAAAATAAAATGGATCTCACTTATGTTTAGCTTTGTTGAATAATATTTTCAATATTTCACAGCTGTATTTTGTCATTGATGGGTTCACTTTAGTGTGTTTGGCAGTGTACTCATTTTTCTGATTTTGAAACTTCTCACTCTAAAAAGCAGAAAATAGAATAGTCTATATTTTAATTTATTTTGCCAAGCTTATAATTATGTATATTTTACAGGATTCTGGTCCCCCAAATTTAGCAATCCAAGAACAGATACTTGAAAATATTTCTTTACTGTTTTAAAACATATATTTACAAACAACTCACTTTTAAAATGATTATGGTTTGAGAATCTCCTCTCTTTTTCTTTCTCCTCCTCTATCCTTCCCTTTTTCTCTCCCTCTCCCCACAAAGAAAAATCTTTTGTTCTGGTTGCTCTAGCACTACCTCATTCTGTGACTTTCTGCTGTCCCCTAGTGGCATGTTCATCTTCTTGACTGCGGTGTGATTGCTCCTGGAACCAATGCTCTACTCTTAATGTGCTTTCTTGCGACTCTCATTAGCAGACATTTAAAATACTATTAAACAACCCATGAACTGCCTTTTAAAAGCAATATCCCTGTTCTTTAGCTCACTTTCTCAACTATGAATTCTTACCCGAATAAACATGTCCAGAGAATGCCTGCTGTATAGACACATTTTATTAGTTCACTACACACACACTCACAAAATAAATAAATAAAGCCCCTCAGGTTTTCAGAATCCTAGCACAAAACTGATGAAAGCAAATGTTAGCACTTTTGACTGAGCCTATGCATAAAAGGTAATTTATGACAGGTCAGACTATTTATGTCAATAGGTTTAAAAACAACAAAAAAATGCTATTTCTTTTCTTCTGCTCTTGAAAGTCCTAGCTGGTTACTATCATTGTATATTTTCTCTTTGTATGATGACATATTCCTATGAAATATTTAAAAATACAATGACACTGTATATAGCCGAAGCATTAGATGTTACTTATTTCTATGAAACACAGACTTGCATCAACATGTATGAGACTGATTTTCTTAATGTTGTTAACTTTTTCTTATGTTATCTTTTTATATGAATCAGAATGTTTTTAAACTTAAAAGCAGCTTGGTTACTTTTTCTCCCACGTTTATGTGTTTGAAATAGGCTATTTAATTTTAGTAAATTTTTTCAGTATACCAGCTTAGTTTTCTGAATTAGTCATTTCAAGTTGTTTGCAATGAAAACAATGTATACATTTGTCAAAGATAATATTTCAGTTTTTAAAAACATTAATCTTAACTAATAAAGAATTACTATAAATGTCTTACATAATTCTTCTAAAAGATGGCTAAAAGCGTAGCGAGAAGAATTTACAAGAAAAAAGTTCTGATGAAATCTAGCCCGTTAATTGAACATTATAGAAATCTGAGATATACACTGAACTAATGATTTCTTGGCACTGTCCTGTTTGGCACTTGTCATGGTTTTGACAATTATCACATGAATAGCAACACTGTTTTCTTTCTGGACTCAGAGGGAAGAGGTCTGGGGAGCTGGGGGTGGGAAGCAGGGCTTGAGAGCTCTGGAAACTCCTACTTAGTAATTCAAGTGTGCAGTGTAGAGAAAGAACTAAGCTATGAGATTCTGTTAAATGACAATATTCCTATGTTTCTATAAGGAGTTGATGTAGTTTTTAAACTGACTCTTCGAAAAGATCAGATTACTACTCAATTTTGTCCTTTTGTCTGTGTATGGATCTCTACTGGGAGAAGGTATCAAAAGACAAAGCCCTAAATTGCAATGGGTCTTGGCTTACATGCGAAGTCATTCAACCAATCAAAAAATTTCTTTTTGATTATTGCAAAGAAAGGGAAAAGGAAGAGCTTGTGCCTCCTAAACTTTTTCTTAAGAAAAAAGATAAGCCATTTTTCCAAACCTTAACAAGTGATAGAGCTCATGCTTCTTTCAGTATCTTTCCATCACCCGATTTCTAAAATTCAAATTATATGGTTTTCTAAAAATACATTTTCCATCAAATGTCGTACTTTAGAACAGCTATTTTTCACAGGGAAACGTCTAATTTTTTTAGTTGTCTTTTCAGATTGTAAATGTTCTAAAAATGTTCTCCCAGAGTTATTTTTAAAACCTCATGGTATGTGAGATAATAAATATTGTTGCTTTGTTACTGGAAGCTTTGGAAACAACATATTTGACAGGTTAATAAGAATGAAGATTCTATTTTAAATTTCAATTAATTTCATTTTAGATAAATATGACTTTCAAGATCTTAATTTTAATGGCTAAAAAATCCTCTTTCTCTCTCTCTCTTTGCCATTACAGATTTCATTCAGTTCATTGTCGCATAGATTACTTGGAAATACAAACAAGAAAAAAGTTTCCTTGTTAAAAAAAATTAAGTCTAGATACAGTCTTAATAAATCTTCTCTAAAGTAATATAGCATTATCAGTGGCCTATTCTCTACAGAATTAGTTTTTCCAAAACAAATAATAAAGCCGAGCAGTCCTACTTTTTACAACTCTGGAAACTATCTAAACAAAATGAACAGATTTATAGGGCTATTTTTAGTGTGTGTCACTTGCATTACAGTTTACATTTGCTTTCGAACCTTATTTGACGTTCTTGGTAGAAAAATACAGGCAGAACACTCATTAAGATTGTTAATAAAGGACAGTCTCCATAGGGTAGTTACCAAAAACCCAAAGTTGGGGCATGTGTAAGAATGGTTCTCTTGGACTTCATGTCATGCTGCTTCCTTTTTGTTTGTCTAAATTGCAAATCCTTGCACCAAAATGCAAACTCAGAGGTTTTGTTTAGAAAAACCATTCGGCACTAATGTAGCCTACTAATAATAAGTGAAATAAAAGCATATTATTGATGGTAGGAATTTTCACACAGCGACAGGTAAGTACTGCTATGCCTAAATAATTATTATTTTTTTTCCCATAAATTGTATATTCACATTAAAGTGAAAATTAACTTGCTGGAGAAGTCTAGTGCAATGTTGTGATTTTCTGCAAACCATCCTTCCATGAATAAAAACTGCACGGACGATCTTGTGTAATGTTATGAAATGTGTCATCACACATAGATTTATGAAAAAACCATGTTATAATTTAAAACACAGTTGCAAGAATCGAGTGTTTGCATTCTGTCTAAACCAAGTTTCTCTAGCAGTTTGTTCCATGGGAGGGAGGAAGACCAGTGTTTCCAGGATGGAGGGGACCCCATTTCACTGGCATAGACAAACAAGGAATGAAGAAGTCCTCCCTTTTGTTTATTCTGAAAAGATAAAGCAAGAAGAAAACAGTAGGAAGAGAAAAACAGATACGTACTTAACCACATTCTCACATCTTTTTCTCCTATGGAAAAGGAGCACTTTGATAAGGTTACGCTCACTCTACAGGAAACTGAACTGACACCCTGCTCACACGCTGTGTCCTTCCCTATGAATCCTGCTCCTGTAAAACTCCCTAGCAAGGAAATGCCTGAGATGCAGACATCATTTAGTGGAGCCTTATAAATAGAGCTCAAATTCAAAGGTAAGAAAACAGACAAGAATTTTACACTAACCACCCCTGATAAGATTATATTTTCAAAACAAATGCATGTCTACCAAGTGTTGTGGTATGGAAATGTCTGATTAAATAGTTAAGAAAACACTTTCCCACATAGCAATCTCTTTATTTGCATGAAATAATTCCTTAGAACAACAAAAAGTACCTTGGCACAACTCACGGGTCTTATTAGAGGTCAGTGTACCACACTGTACCCTGAAAAGAGATCTCTGTAAAATTGTGACTTCATAGGTTGCTCTTTAAGAACTGGAGTAAATTGAAAAGTGAAAATGATATTATGCTGGGATTAATGGTATTAATATCCATCATAACGGCTAAAAAATAGAAATTGCTTAAAAAATGGTATTTTGGGAGGTTGTGCTATGCTACAGAAGAGTCATGTAAGAAAGTAGTTTTATAGTTTGATGAGTGTTTTAACTAGTTAAAGATGTTACTACAACTACCTTAAAGCCATGTTATAAATAGTGCTTCTGATTAAAAGATTGTCAGAATTTTCTTTTAATTTGAAACTTTCAATCACCCTCTTTCTTTACAGTGTAAAGGAATTGCATTTCTATAGTAAATTTATCAATTACTAATTAGTGTGGTGCTGAGTGCCTAGTTTGTGTTTCTATTTAAGATAAGGCTAGTTGTAACTTCTTCTAGCACTGGTTTATCCTGGCCTATTTAACATACGAATTAAGCCCAGATAGCTTTCAAAATTCTACTTGTACTTATCCCTGCCAAAATAATAAAAAATAATTTATTGTTGTAATCTGGATTTATGGTTTAGTTAGGCATAGCAAAAATATGACCTCTGTAGAAATCCCCACTGCCCCCTAAATTCCAGGTTGCTTTACAATGAATGTTTGTTGGTGGTGAAAGTTGGTACAGCTAACACTTAGTACGTTGATTTAAAAATGAGCTGATTTTGATTTTAAAATAATAATTAAATGAGAAAAAAAGAAAATTCTCTTCAATAGATTATTTTGGTCCTTATAATTGAATAAAAAAAGACTAAACCTAGTAAAAAGACAAATATATTGCAAGGAGACAGATGAGGCATTTTTCAAAATTAAACTGCTGTGACAAGCAGTTGTAAAGCAGTCTGTTTTCTTATTTTTGGGGGGCTGGGGAAATTTTGGGGTACTGTAATTGAAAATATATGCCCAGAGCAACTAAAATCTTCTTTTAAGATGTCTTTTTAAAAATAAATATTTTCTTTTTAAACAATCAAATAACATACAATATTTTATAATTTTGGTGATTTTTACTTTCTGGTTTTGGTGGACTTACTTCAAATTTTAAACTTTTGCTTTATATGTTATATAGTTTTGTCCGCAAAGCAGTCTTAAAACAGTAGTTATAGGAATAACAGAACAAAGCAAGAAAATACGGCTTTTCTCCCTACTTCATTATTGAAATAGAGTATGATCACAGGAAGGACTATGGTTTAGCACCAACATTTTGAAAAATAGTATAAACAAATAGATGTTAAATTAACTAGGAGCGAAACTGCTATCATTTTGAAAAAATATACACCATTAAGGAGTTTTTCCTCTAATCATTTTGACGTTTGCATCTTTAAAAAATTAGCATACTCTACCAACTTGGATTTGTAAAACTTGTGATTCAGGAACTGTTCACAGTGTGATTAAAGTTACATGAGTAAGCCTGCATTTAGAAGTTGGTGACACAGCAATAGATGATATTATGACTTAAAGTGTTTCTATCTCTTATAATTTGGAAAAAGTGTTTCTCACTTTTTTCAGTCTGCATGAATGCTTCACTTCTGAAGCAAAAGTTTACTTTATTCAAATGCCTCCTTATGTTTTCACTTTGTTACTCATCAGAGACAAAGAATATTTTCCCAGGCACTGATGTTTTTACCTTCTTGTGGTTAATAATAATTTATCATGGAAAGGTCCTGCAGGTTGCAATGTATATAAAAATCAGTTGTGATTTCCAAACATCATTTATAAAGAAAACAGTAGGAATTTCAGTCATTTTATTGTTGGTTCATATATGTAGGTGGTATACTTTTAATTAAACACTGGTCCATAAATAAACAAATAATAGAAGTTAGCAGAGAAGCAGTTGATCTGAATCATGACAGTTGCTCATTTATCTTTGTCCTAACTAGACAATAGGAAATGACACTATGCTGTTGTTTTCTATGCATTAAGATTTCCTTCTTAAACAAATGCAATTGAGGTGGTTTGTTTTCCAGCAGACCAGTGCACAGTGCCAGTGGTCAGAGTTTTGTCTCGTCTTCATCCAGAGAAGGATTAATCTTGGTGATGGTGCAAACAAAATGTATGTCTGAGGTCAAAGTGCAGACTGCCTTTTGGGATCTGCATTACATTAATGTCATTTTTGGGTTCCTGACGTTAATCAAAACCAACACCATAAAGCGTCACTTAGCTAATTTGTGTATTATTGTCAATGTTACCATTAATTATGGGTTTGTGAGGAAAAAGAGGATTAATGAGATGTCACAGGTAATTTACAATGATCAGACTCCCCAGGACATTAAGAAAACACTAGCTGTGTAAGATTACTATGCAATCATAATAGTATGAAAAAAACAAAAAAAATTTTTTTTGCTATATGACATTAACATTGCCCATGATGTCAGAATCCCTTTTTACTAGCCTAATTTCTAACTTTTAAATATCTTGCTAAAATTATATGTTTGTTTTGGACTAAAACACTTGCCACTTATGTATGAATGTCGAGAATTTTGTTGAGGAGTTTCTCCACAGGCCAAGAAAAGGTCCACGAACTCAGGTTTACATTTAATATTCCCATGCCACTATTTCAGGTGGTTATATTCAAATGAAGCTGATAAAAAGTTATCTTATGTCACTAAGTTTTCTCCAGTATTGTCCTTTCTCAGTGCTATGTAAATAAATGGCTTTTGCTTTCTCTCATTCCATTTCTGGAACTTACTTGGTGAGAAAAGAGAGAATCACCTACTGTAGGAATGATGCTAGCACTCTATTAGTGACCAAGTACCTCATAATAATAATTTAAAGGGAGGAAAGGCTTACTTCGGTGCACAGTTTCAGAGATTTTAATCTATGATTGACTGGTTCTATCGCTGGGGACTTGAGGTAGGGCAGAGCACCATTGCAGAAGGGCTTGGAGGAAGAAAGCTCTTATCTCATGGCAGCCAGACCAGGAACAGACAGACAGACAGAGGGGATCAGACATAATTCCTAAGGTCATGTGCATATGATCATTCCTTCCAACTGGGCCCACCTATCATTTCGACCACTTCACAGCATCAAATTAAGATCTTAAAAATGGGCTAAATCCACTTGACACAATCAGGGACCTCATGATCCAATCGGTTGTTCAAAAGCACATTATCCGGTAACCATGCCCGTGATGCCTGGGTTTGGGGAGCATTTCAAATACAAACCACAGCAACCACAATACACATGAGGACAGAAGCACTGTGCCATAGTCTAGAAGTCCATTTGGAACAGGCCCACGGGACCTCAGATACCCTCTGTTGTACACTCAGTGGCCCAGGTGGTGAGGTCTGCTCCAACAACAACCTGGAGTTCCTAGAGTGAAATTAGAGTGTTTGGTTCACCCTGTGATTGGAAAATCAAGCCTGGTGTAAGTGCTGACTAAGAAGCTGGGAAGCTTATTACAGAAGGTCTGCAAGCCAGTCAGGGAAGAGCTAAGAGCAGGAACCAAGAGATGCTTTGAGGGAATCAGGAGGCAGGCAGAAAGGGATTGAGGTCATTTACATATTTAACAGGTATTTGGGGAAATCCTTTCTTTCTTTCTTTCTTTCTTTCTTTCTTTCTTTCTTTCTTTCTTTCTTTCTTCCTTCCTTCCTTCCTTCCTTTCTTCTTTCTTTCTTTCTTTCTTTCTTTCTTTCTTTCTTTCTTTCTTTCTTTCTTTCTTTCTTTCTTTCTTTCTTTCTCTCTTGCACCTGGGATCAAACTCATGAACTTGCACTTATCAAGCAATTGCTTGAACCACTGAGCTAGACCCCCAGCCCCTTCCCCATTTCTTATACCCTAGGAACCATGATGTTATCAAGATACATGGGGTGAGATTGGGGAGCAAGACTAGACATGACCCTGTGGAGTTCAGAGCTTGGGGTCTTAGTGCATCAGGCAGTTAGCTTTTGGAACTGATCATGATGCTTTGGGGTAGAGGACAGACTGCAGGAATGTTAGAGTGTGTTATGCAGAACTGTTTAGAAGGAGCCTGCTTGGAAAAACCATTTGATATTTTAATTTCCATTAATTCATTTCAGTTTTTTTTAGTCTTCTTGTTTATTTATTTACTTGAGAAATTATATGGTAAAAATACAGAACTATGCATTTGCTTTCACACACAAATATGCAATCTACATTTAAATCTTAGCTCTGGGAAGCCTGAACTAGTGTTTGAACCTCTCTATGCATTGGTATGTTTATCTGTGAAATGAAAATAAGATTATCCAATACTGTAACATACTGTAACGAGGATTAAATGAGATAATGAACATAAGTCAGTTAGCACTGACCTCAGCACAAGTTTTAATAATTCAGTGGTTTTAATTTCACTTTTTTTTTAAAATCACAAACAACTCTGGAACTTCAAAAACTATGACTGCCCAGCCCCTGCTCCAAACCGATCAAACGTGAAAAGTTTTGTAATCTTAATGTGTAGCTGAGGTGAAAATCACTGCAATAAAGATTAAATATTTATCATTTATTATTAGCTTATTATTAATGTTAATACTGTAAAACATATTAAACTTTTTATCTGATTCTATAGTCTAGGGACTACCTAAATGGAGTCATGAATTTTATTAGACCTTTATATATGCTGTTGTAACGTTCAGAGACATAGAATTTGAATCGAAGAGTGTAAACATCTATGAAATAAAGTTATATTGCAATTACTGTGTTTGTTTGTGTCTGTATAAATCTATTTCCCTGGAGTGCGTGTGGAAGTTTCAGATGGCTGGCCTTGTATGAAAGCTGTACTTAAGAAACCTTGTCCATGTACTGGAATAAGGTCAAACCGCAAGTGAGCTTAACTTCACCATCTATTAGCAAATGAGAATAAAACATTTATTACATTGTCCACTCTTGCTTTTTTATATTTATGGTATATTCCAAAGAGTTTTCCCTGTTGGGATAAAATTTCACAGGAAGAAAGGAGAAAGGAGGGGGAAGTTTAAATAAAAATGTTTTATTATTGATTTGGCATTGCTGGGTCTGACCATATAGATTGTGGAAATAATGTAGTTTATTTCTTTTCTTTTATTGGGCTCTACAAAGTAATAGCTTACCATAGTTATTAGTTTATCTTGTAACTAACCTCTGAACTACTTTCTGAGTTGGTTGTTTTCAAGAAAGTAGTATACTTGATAAAATAAACACTGAAAGATTTTTAATAGGATAAAGTGTAAAGAGAAGATCTTAAATAGAGGGTATGTTTTCCCTCCAGTATAAGAGATTTTATGGATTTAAAATTTCTTTTATTATTATGGTCCCCTGCTTTGACTAAAATTGGAGATTTATTCAAGCATAGAATTTATTTATGTTCCAAAATTAAATACTGGCCTCCTTATTTATTTATTTTTTACCATAATGGCACAATATGAAGAAAAATTTTATTAAAACATTCTGGGCCAAAAGAGATTTATGAAAAGGTTAGATGTTATATATAAAGGGTTAATTGTTTCTGTTAGTATTTCATTAAAATGTGAATGATGATATGCAAAACTTTGTGTGAGAACCATTGAAATTATTATTAAAGATATCAGAAATGTTAATATTTTCATAAGTTTTATATAAATGTATTGTAGTAATCAGAAACCAGAATTGCTAAGATGCCTAAATATGAACTAGAAAGTAGTATTCAAGTAACCACAAAAATCTTCAATGTAATTTAGAAAAAGCCTTTTCAAGGTTGTGAAGCTCCATTTTCACATCAAAGAACTACTTAAGTGATTGTCGTAGCGTTTCTATTTTTTCAACTGCTGGCCAAAACATCTGGGTAAATTTCTGAGTCATTAGTCAATCAGGCATCACCAAACCCATAATAAACTTACGGAGCATAAAGCTATGTAATATCAACATTTGTAAAAGAAAATTCCTTTTGGTACCACTAGCCCATCAATAAAGGGAGGTTCATGTTAAATACTTTGAAAACAGAAGCACGCATACCATCCTCTTTAAGATTTATAATGTACATTGTCTTATTAAATGCTACTGCTGTGAATATTTTTTAACTTTGAAACATTTGAGTAAGATGCTAACATCCCTCAGAATTTCCTTTTCATGGAACACAATCTGGGTAACTTGTTAATAAATGTTTTCTAGCTCTTTCAGTTGTTCCAAGGGCAGCCCAGAGGGAGAAGGGAATTATTAGAAAGTGTGTCCAGTCAAACCAGCTTGATACAGAATAATTAGGGGAAACACAGGGCTACACTGGTGCAGACTGTCAAGTCTATAGATAAGGCCTGAAATGAGGGTCAGTAATGCAAACAAGCAAAAAAACAAACAATATCCTGAAAACATAGACTTAAGTTTTCTTAAGTTTCTATGAAACAGTAGTAGTAGTACAATTGTTCAGAATCCAATTGTAAACGGGAGTGCAGGAGATTTTCTGGATGTAATGTCTATTTCAGCATTTAGGGATAAGGAGGAAGAAACTTTTAGGACTTGGCTGGAAGACCTTCTCTGCACAAAGATGAAAGGAAAATTTAAGAAATGGTGTCACAGTCTGTATAGTACTGCCAGTATTTTACATTTTGGGTAGATTATAATGGCTACTGAGTAAGTTAAATGACTCTGAGAAGTTCTCTGACACATTGGTGGCATGACTAGGGGCCTAAAATGGACGACGATGCTGTTGCTATCTCCCAAACATAAATAAGACCAGTATTAGTCAACTGGTCAATGAAGGCACAACTTTATCTCCATAGATCAAAGGATAACAATGAAAATAAACCAAATAGCTATCCAGAAACTTTTATGTATTGAGGGAAGTGGGTCTTGAAGGATATGTTCCACAGTCCCTGGAACTTTCAATCACTTTGGTCAATGGTAGGATTTCTTTGAAATTCACAGAAGAAGAATTCCCCTGCCAACAACAAATTATTTGTCATTTCTACTATGAGGAAGTGATCTGAGTAAATGACATTATCTGTGCCCAATTTATCTTTAAAGTTTCAAAATCTAACATTTCTATCACATAAAAATTAAGAACCCAGTAAGTGCTATGCTGGATGGATAAACAACTTCTAAGGTGACCCAAGGTCATACAGTTACAAACAGGGTGGGCAACACAAATGTATCGACATTATTCTGAGATTATACTAAACCATACTGCAAAACTGTGATGACTGGACACACAGACAGCAGGACAGGGCAGCACGGCAGTAGGCTGTGTACTCATCAAATTGAATAGCTTTAAAAACATTGACTTTGATTATGAGAGATAGACAGAAACAACACAAGTTAATATACTAATGGCTACAATAAGCAGGGGTCCATATGCATCCACACTGTGATGACCGTTTTTTCACTCATTGATTTTTCCTTACATATATAAATAGATTGGTTCTACCTTTAAAATAAAAAAAGCCATTACAGAACTTTGCCCACACCCTTTATCCTCCAAGACAGCACTTATGTGTCAGTAGAGATGAAAACTTTCAAGTTTTTTGTCTGACTGTACAGTGTCAATACGCACATCTCTGTCAGAATTCTGTGAGTAGGAGGCCTGTGCTAAAATTTCACCTGTGAACTACATTTAAAGGAAAACACAGATATCAACCACATTTGAAATATACAAAGTTTGCTCAGAAAATGCACGTAAGAAGCTAGAGCATTGGACCTGCCTTACCTTCTCTACCTTCCTGTAAGACTCCTTTTCTCTTTTGTATACCAACCACTCTTCACATCTGTTTGCTTTGGTGTTTCACTCCATTCAGGATTTCAGTGCTGGTTTCTAGAAGCTCCCTTATAGTTCAGCTTTATATTACTGACTGTGATTGAACTGGAATTCGATTAACCCTGTAATGGGTAGTGTGGCACATGCCTGCAATCCCAGAACTCTGGGAGACTGAAGCAGGAGATTCCTGAGTTTGAGCCTAGCTTGGGCAATCTAGTCACTTAGGAAGTCCCTCTCTCAAACTTCTCAGCATTAAAAAGAAAAGTGTCAGTGCCTCTCTGCAGAAAGACTCACTCATCGAACTATATATTATCTCTCCCGAGGATGATATAAAGGAGTACATTGAAACAGCCTTTTCTCTCCTTGTTTCTCTGCCTTGCAGCCGTTTCACCCCCTCAACTCCTCATTCTCCCCTTCTGCCCCACACCCTTGTCATTTTTTTTTCTTTTTCTTTCTCATATTCTTCAAGTCACTGGGGCTCCAAACTTACTATATTCGAGGTTCTTTAAGTATGTCAAAATGAATGGATCCATTCTAAAATTAGAACAGTCAGTTAGTAGATCATACTATAAAAGATGAACATGAGGAAGAAAAAGTATGGAAGAAGCAGAGAAGGTCTGAATATGACTCTTTTGTCTCCTGAATTCAGCTTTCTTCCTGCACACAGACCTCTATGCATATATCACTAGCTGTGATATTCTTCTGGTCATAGTTTAAAAATCATTCCTTCAAAGACAGCTTTGCTTACCTCCTAGACATAGTTATATCTCCCCTTTATACAGACTTATTATACACTACAGACAGTATCTTAGATTTAGCTAACAATTTGATGTGGATGAAACTTTGAGATTGAATGCTATTCATCTAGAAATTTTATGTAACTCCTGGGCAATTAGAAGCGAGTCATGATTCTTCAGTTCAGGAAGATCATTGTGGTAGGTGGGCTGTAAAATGAATCCTTATCATTGCAACCTGTTTAAGATTCATTCTCTTGAGTAATGAAACCCATAATCCTTCAGTGAAGAGACTCTGGGACTCTTTTCTTTCAGTTCTGTAGATGGAAACCAAGGTCTTCCCACTGAGCTACCCCAGCACTGTTAATGATTTTTTTTTTTTGAGACAGGGTCTTTGTAAGTGTGTGTAAGCCTGGGTTGTACCCAGTCTGGACTTGAATTTACAGTCTTCCTGCCTCAGCTTCTCAGAGTTCAAGGATTACAGCAGGTACCACCATGCCTGACTGTGACTCACTTCTAGTGAATAAAATACTACGAAAGTGATGAGCTACTATTTCTCAAATTAGATTATAAACAGATTGAAACTTCCATCTTATTGACTCTCTCAAGTTCTATTTCTTAGGGCTGGGGATTTAGCAAGTTCTGTTTCTTTCTCCAAGGCCTTGCCCCTGGGGAAAACCAGCAGCCAAGTTGTGAACCCCATGCAGAGGTAACGTGGCCAGAACCTATGCTTTTCCGGTAAATAGTCAAGGAAGCCCTGAGCCCTGCCATCAACCACAGAGTGAGCTTGGAAGCAAATGTTCCCCTAGTTGAGACACGGTCCTTGCTGACATTTTGACCATGACACCACAGGTACCCTTAAGCAAGGGGAGCCAGCTAAAACCAAACCTGGCTCTCTAACCAGAGGCCCAGTGATGTAATGTTTTAAACCACTAAGATTTGTTCTAGAAAAAACTTATGAAGCCATAAATAACAAATGTGAATTTTGGTGCCTGGAAGTGAGGAGGTTCTGTGACTGCAGAACAGGGCTGAACTTGCTGTGTTTTCAGGAGTGTAGGAGGATAAATCTACATTTCTTTGAAGATCAGAAAACTTCCACCTGCATCTCTTATAAATCAGGTCTAACAAGAAAACATTACACATAAGCTCTTTAGTTACATTTGATTGTGTTCTCTCCAAAAATGCTGACATTAGAGTGCCTTATGGATTGTGGATATCTGAGCTAGTGAGTATCTCTAATTTAATGTATTGGTAGTCTTTTATATGCATAATTTCTATCCTGTCAGATGTATAACATGCACCACACACAGAGAATATGTGTGGTGATTTGATGTGGGACAGGATACTCTCCTACAGCATTTTATGAGGTTCTGAATTCTCCCATTAACTTTTTTATAGGTATCTGGCTTGAATCTGTGCCTGTGAATAAATGATCATGCTTCCTTTTTTCTAATGGAAGCAACGTGTGACCACTGCACTGCAAACTTTGTTCCATTGGTATGTGATTGGTAATTTCTCTTATACAAAGATTCTTAGATTGTATAAAAATGTTTCAAGAATCTGTATCCTTATACAAAGGTAAATGCATTTTAGCAAAGTCTTGAACTCAATTCTTTCTGTATTCTTGTTTTATGTTGCTGGGGTCAAATTTTGTTATCTATCCTGAAGGATTGCTTGCTCATGTGTAATGGAGACAGGGTCACCTATGGTTTCAGTCCCTAAAAATATCTGAGTTGAGATAGCCATGTGTATAACACTGTATTGTCTTATAGGTGATAGTCCCCTGGAAGTGTTTATAAATAAACACTTTACATATTATTAGGTAAATTATCTATATCTATATTTCTAATTTAACAGTATCTAGCTTTCATTTCATCGCACTGGATAAAAAGGAAATGCAAGGCCATTGAATGAATTTATATATGACTTGAGAAACAGAACTAAACCTTTCCATCCAAACCCAGTGGGGCTAGGAATGGGGGTGCACACCTGCAATCTCAGCATTTGGGAGGCTGACGCAGCAGAATCATCACAAATTTGAGGTCAACCTGGCTATGTTGTGAGTTCAAGCCCAGCCTAGACTACAGACTGATAAACTGTCTCAAAAAATGAAACACAGCAAAGCAAAACAACAACAAACCCCCAAAAACTCCAATGGGAAAAATAAGAATATGGGAAGATATTCTTGATCTCACGGATGCATGATTATGTAACAAGTTTAAATTGTTAGTGGTATTATGATCCAGCCTCCTAGATTCAAACATTTCAGCTTTCTCAAACTTCCTAGACAACCTCGGACCTCTGTATATAGCTCAAAAATTTTTCTTTATAATGAAAATTATCCACATGGGCAATATTACCTGAGAGTAAGATAAAGTGCTTATTAGGGGGTACACTTTAAAGAAAAGTCTCTGACCATAGATATCTTCCTTCATGTTATGTCACAGAGTTTCAAACTCCAAGGTCTCATGTGACTTTTAGGGCCTTTAAAAAACCTATACATGTCAACTAGGGTAAGCCACCACTATAAAAAGAGTTACCTACTAGCTAGTTCAGTAGTAGTAATTAATTAGTCTATTCGAATAGTTGCTTCCTATTCTTACATGTTGGAAGAAAGGCCTTGGAAAGTATAACACAGACTAGGTCAGTTTTGAAGATAGTGGTTAAAAATGAATTAATTGTATTTGGGACTCCTTGGGGCAGTAACCCCTCTACCACAATATCCCACAGGAAGGTCTAAAATCTAGGAACAAGGAAATAAATGGAGCAAGGTAATACCAGAATAATGTGATGGCAAACTCTAGGAAATATTTTCTATTTTGATCTGTTTTTCTCAGATGTGGCATTTGTTATATTTTCTTGTTTTGTTAAGTATAAACCACTCATAGATAAAAATACTTAAATACATCACTAAAGAAGAGTTCTATCATCTTAAAAACTTCATTTTAATGATAATTCCTTTTATTTTTTGGTTCCATAAGGATGCTAGCACCTAGTCTACAATTTTACTATTAAAATCTTTATCATTTATTAAAGGACATTAAGTGCTTAATATTGGATACCTGTAATTCTTGGTCATTATTCGTCCAGTCGTGGCCCTCATTCATGCAGTGAGGTAGGTGTTCGTGATTGTGCCATTCAGTGTGAGACACAGGGCTTCAGCACTACCTTTCATCTAGCTACGTGCTCCTCTTTGTTTGCACATCTGATCTTTTGCTACAAACATAAGTGTCATTCCCAAGTCTTCTGTTCATTGTTCTCTTGCCTTGCTTCTCGTTACATCACTTTATCTAAGTGTATTTCTAAAAACTATACATCTGAATTTCATCTTAGTTATTTTTAACCCTTAAAAGGAATGATATTTTAAGTCATCATTTGTGATTTATACTTTTATTTAATGTAAAGTTTTTAGGTCACCCATATCGTTACATTGTGCATACCCACAGCATCTATCATTTTGATTGGTGTATATGATTCTGCAGACTTCTTAAAACCAGTTGACTAAATAATTTTCCCTCTTTTTTCTCTCCCTGCCTCTTCCTCTTTATTCTGCTCACATTTTTCTGTTATCTACATTCCTCCTGTTAGTCCTGCTCTCTCTAGCATTCAAAACTTGTGATTGCAGCTAACTGCTACACACTTTCGTCTGCAAGCACTACAGGCACCTTCAACTGTATTCTGAAAACATATTTTTTCCCTCCCTCTTGTGTTCCTTCTCTCTACATGTCTTCCCACTAGAGGCCTTGGGACAAAATGTTAGCATTCTAGGAAGCAGAAATTATTGGTCTAAAGCAGTCAGTAGGAAGGCATACTCTACTTCAGTGGTTCTTAGACTTCATGTGAATGGAATCTCCTGAAGGGCTTGTTAAAATTTCTATCCATTAAATTGAGGATGGACTTGAGTACCTGCATTTCTAACAAATTCCCAGGCAATGTTGATGTCACTTGTTTAGGAACTACACTTTGAGAACCTTTCAAACCAGCATTTCAGAATATTAAAAATAATTCATAAGTGTTCTATGTCACAAATTTTACATTGTTCTTATACCATTTCTATAGATTCATTTGAAAGCTGATGTTTAGCGTGTCCAGGGTTAGCAGTTTGGCTAGTAGTCCAATAATTTTTAATCATGCAGAAAAAAAAACTCAGTAAACTTTTTTTGAATTCTTTGCACAAATTTAAATTAATATTTGCCCTTTTTTGTGAAATAGCTAATGGTATTGCCTGAAATTCAAAAATGAACATTTAAAAATGTAATTTCATTTATTTTCACATTTTTCAGAGATCATTCTAATTCTATTTTTCAAATTCTGCTTACCAATATACCTCACTTTACCTGTTGTGATTGTGATAGATTTCATACAGACTGTAGATCTATATACCACATAATATTTTGAATACACAAAGAGAACTAGCTATTAAAAGTCATGATGTAAAAACCCTTTTGGACTATGAATAATTATCTTGCAGTTTATATCTTCTTGGAATTTAGGATTATGTGTATGTTTTCTTACATGAGAACATGCATGCACGTGAGCTGCGGGGCACCTTAAGGATGTACCGGTAAGGCATGACCTAAGGAAAATAATGACATTTTTAGTATCCACTTGCAATTTGAATAGCAAAAGTCATACATTCTCATTGTATGTTTTGAACAGCCTCATGCCAGCTTCTTTTTCTAGCTCTTAAATGCTGCTGATTTGCATATGCTAAGCTGCTACAGTAGTCCCATAAACCCCTCTTCTTAGAAGAAACACAGCTTCCATCAAAACGAGTCTTTAAAAATATTTACCAAGCTGTAATAAACAATACTCCTCAAATGTGCTGTATATATTAAAGAAACCTCTTGAGGGACAGCACCAGTTTTATTTTTACTTATTAGGCACTGCACTTTTGGCAACAGTAGTAAATGATGTGGTCAATGGAACTCATGAAAATAGAGCTTCATTTTTGAATCTGAAGAGCTAATATATATTCTCTTCCTTGTTTATTCAGATTCAGGTAGATAAAAATATCATCTTTTTAAAAAACTGTTCCTGGCAGACAAGGAGATATTTATATTCAGTGCTGTGAATGAGGATCTATAGTTAAGTAAATGGAAAAGTACCAGGTCAAATTATATTGCCTTTAGCAGGTAATAGCAGTGTTATCTGCTTGGTACTGACAATGTTGTTCAATGTTTATTATCTGGTGTTATTTAAAGTAAGAATGGAAATAGCATAGCAAGCTTTTGGGCTGGAATGAGCAGTGCGCTCCTTCTGTACTAAGTTGCAGAGAGCTTGGAAACTTGAGCAGTGCTGTTGTGAATGAGAGGTGATTATGAGTCTGTGAAATTCTAAAAACAGCAAGGGGACAAGGACTGCCCCCTTGGAAAGTCCATCTTCTGACTGATCCACTCCACACAGCACAAGAAATGGAGAGGAGGACAAATAGCAGGAGAAAATGCAATAGGAATTGAGTGCAACTCTTTGGAAGAACCATGCATGAAACATTCCTGATGTTTTGCTTTCCATTAATATGAATTGTTTCAGTAATGAGTGTGTTAAAAATTGTTAATCTCTTTGCATTACCCATAAAACATTTAAGTTGTCTCATGTTTTTCTCAACTGTTTCTTTTCTTATTTTTCCTTTTTTCTTCTTCATTGTCTCTCTTCTCTCCTTGCCACATTTCCTTTCTCTACCTCAACTTTCTCCCTTATTTTTTTCAAGATCCCCGCTTTTCACCTTTTTATTTTCATTCTCTCATCTTTTATACCAAGCACTGGCTATGTGCTGAACAGACATAACAAAGGGTATGCTGGTCTTTGTCCTAGACTTCATCAGGAAGAGCAACATAAACACATAATTCAGCAGAGGCATAGTAAAGAGACAAGGATGGGAATTACAATGTGACTCCAGGCAGATGGTAGATTAGCAGACTTAATCTGTCTCAATTCAGTCTTTCACAAATTAGGCTTTGGGATTTAATATCTGCACAATAGTCTAATGTCACTTCTTCATGCTTCCTACCAGTACATGCCTCCCATAGCTGTCAGCATTCCTGGCATATTTCTCAGCAACGTAAGATCTTCAGTTTCAATCATCCAAACATCCTTCAATTCATCCACCTATCCATCCATCCATCCATCCATCCATCCATCCATCCATCCATCCATCCACCCATCCATCCATTCATCCATCTATCCATCCATGCATCCATCCATCCATCCTTCCATCCATCCATCTATTCATCTATTCAAATATTTGCCCCACTGAGAATGTATTACTCCCTCTCAAAATTTGTATGTTGAATTTTTAAATGTCAAGGTGATAGTATTTTAAATGGAGCATTTTGAGAGATGACTTGTTTGGGCAGTCACCCTCCCATAATGGCACCCTCATTAATGGGCTTAGTGCCCCTATAAATAAGGCCCCAGGGAGTTGCACTGGCTTTCTACCATGTGAAAACCAGCAGGAAGATGTTACCTATGATACAGGAAGTGGTCCTTCATCAGCCACTGAATCTGCCCATGTCTTACTCGAGGAATTTCACAGAAAAAAGAAACACAAATATATATGAATAAAGTAAGAAAAAAAAAGCAAATGAGACCAAAGTTAATAATTAACAAATCTTGGTTTAAACAAAATGTGGCTATTTATTGTACTATCCTTCAAACACTTTTTTAAGTGTAAAATTTTTCAAAACAAATAAGTGGAAAACATGATCTTAAATTTCACCATTTTAGTATGCTTTCCTACTAATTTAACATTTTTGTATTGACTCATTTGTGTAGTGAGGTTCTAAACAAATAACAATGTAAGTTGTACATTATAATTTTGTCTCATCTTTACTAATAGGAGCATATCTATTTATTGTTTTGTATCTTTTTGAAATATGCCAAAATTTAAAGAACAATATTAAGTGAAAACGGCAGATCCACTGTTGGTGCTGCTCATCCCATAATTAACAGACATGCGTCTACATTTTGTTTTCCTTTTAGATATGTCTGATTACTATCTATCATCTACTTCTATTATTTATAGTTACTTTGTCAAAGAACATTTCTACTCAATGGCCCCAATAAAATTTTGTTCAGTATGACCGATGAGTTTTATCAGTATATTACATAATACTTTTTTTCTACTATTAATAAACAGTTTCTTTTGGTTTCTTTTACCAAAGACTAGCAAGAAGTCCTAGCTAAATTTTAGAGGCATGGCAAGTGCCCAATAAATATCTATTAAGTAAGCAAAGAAGGAACACAAAGCAAGGAATAGAGACAAATTACAATGAAGAAAGGAAAGCTCAAAAATAATCTGCGTTGCCTCTCCTTTCTTCTAACATGGCTTTGGTTTAAGAGGCATTTGTTTGCTTAGAATTCTGAATATTGCTTCTAACAGTTACACTTAAGCTGAGTTGATTTTCCCTTCTAATCATATGCTGAAAAATAAAGATCTGAGGCTTTCAGACCATAGAAAAAGGCTACCGATAGTCTTGGCTTTTCTCTGATCCTATGATAATGTATCCTATATGGTGATTCCTAGTTACTTGTGGGATTCTGAGAAGGTGGTCAGAATCATGTTCTAGATACCATTAAAGATGCAGAGGGGGACAACTGAAGACTCAAAGGCATTCTAATTGGTGAGACTGAAGTTGGTTTTCATCACACTGATAAGGAATACTTACATCTTCTATAAAAGTGTATTTAAATGGCAAAATATTTTACAGCATTTTTAAACATAGTTTTTTGTTTACTTCATGAAGAACTGGAAGACAGTTAGCTCCAGGGAGCTGAAAGGTCACAGTGAAGGAGAAATAGTTTGAAGGCTGAAGCTGGAGTTAGGTTGTGCCTCTTAACCACCTTGGAGGGCTTGGCAAACAGCTTAGTCTCTGAGATCATTCTTCCCAGAGTTTATGAAAAGAGAAGTGATGGTAGCTGTCACCATCCTCCCGCCGTGCAACAAGCACCCACTGATCCACCTCTCTCCATTCCTCCCTCCTTGTATCCTCCTCCAAGCTCTGGTAACCACTATTCTACTCTTAATATATATGCTTCAGAGGGGGATCATAAATAATAATAGCACACTGTGCATTCAAAAACATCTAGAAGAAAAGATTTCGAGTGTTCTCGCCACATAGAAATGATAAATATCTGAGGAGATATAAAACATGAAAAAATGCAATTGCATTTGTTTTAAATGCTGGTGAATAGTACACAACATATATCTAACAAGTTATTATCATGCTTTAAGTTTTGTTCTTTTTGTCATATGTAGTTTCTATATGGGTTTAATAAAAAGGACATAATCATAGTTGAAGAAAATGACAGCTAAAGAATAATTGTATTGTATAAACTCAGTCTTTCTTATAAAATAGAGCCTGTGTACATTGGCTCTAATACCTTTCTAGTGGTTTTCAAATGTTTTCTCATTTCAATAAGCTATTTAAAAACGAGATAACAGTGTTACCACTGACTAGATCAAATTAGTTTTTTTTAAATTGACTTTTTATTTTATTTTGTTTTTTCTGGTACTGGGGATCAAACTCATGACTGTGAGCTTGCAAGGCAGTGCTAATGCAGCTGAGCTAAATCCCTAGCCCCTTGTCAAATTAGTTTTACTCTTTCAATGTACTTTAATACACTTTGTTAAAGACAATTCAGAAAACAATGCAGTTTTGATAGCATGCTGGACAGGCAGGGTGTTTTCCAAACGTTGCAAAGGTAAGGAGGATCCCCCTCGTTTTGTCAAGCATATTTTATCCACCATAAGAAAAAAGAGTAGTTCTTTTAAAATTATTTTTTAGTAGTTATTTGAAGAATATTTAAGTGATGATCTAACATTTAAGACTGAATTTCATTTACAATTTTTATGTTATGTGGAGAATAGCTGCTGAGAATATAATCTATCCATTGAGATATTTAAGTTATTCAGCAATGCAGTGAAACAATGCTGCCATTATAGAGTATTCAGGACTGGCAGATGAAGGCGGATTCGCTTGGTAAACATATGCTTTCATAAGTCCTGCCTGTCAAACCGCAAGTAAAACTTAATGAATATAGGACAATTCATTGACCATAAACACTTCATGATATGGTAACTTATTTTTATATTAAATTCCATTCACTTAATTTGTCTATAGAGCTCTTCATGCTTTTATATTAAAAGAAAAATTATTGATAGATAATTTTTTGCTTTTATTTTTGGAACAACATAATTTCTAGCTAAAGTCATTACTATTTTTCTATTTTGAAACCTATGTGGAATATAGGACAAAGTCCTTAATAAGTAATCTCTAGTGCATGAATAAATGTCTAGGCAGCAAAAATGAGACACCAGTTGTTAACTCAGGGCACTTACTAGTTATTTTAAAATGTTTTACTTGTAAATTTTCCCTTTATAATTTTATAATGCATGTATTCATTTGAACTTTTATAAAATGAATTAGCATGTAATAACATTGTTTGGAAGGAATTCTACTACATAGTAAAGTTGTGGATGGTACAAAGATGCAGATTAAATAATTGTAATTTGGTGAATTTATCTCTGTCTGAACACGGGTCCAAGTTGCTGAGTGATGTGTTATATTGATCAAGAGTAGTGTTCACGGTGCCTTCGTCAAAGCATCTGTCTTAGATACTTCTGCCTCATAGCTCATATGAATGACTTGAAGAAAGACAGAGGCAAACATATCATTTTGTAACTGTTGTAGAATTGTGAGAAATATGAAACATTAAACTCATTGAATCAATAGTGGACAAAGTAAACCAATGTTTAAGACACACACAAAAGCACATATTCCAAATGTATGACATGTACATATATAATCTTGCATTTTGATTTATAATATCAAATGGAACTGTAAATACCAAAGTTAACTCTTTTCTAAAAGTAACAGGAAAGAGAAATCTTTATGAACAAAGATGTTTTTATTTAGTTGTCTACAATAGTGTGTAATATCTAGATGTACTAAATGTACAAATGAAAAGATTTGTTAATATCAATCACGATACATTCACTTGATAAAATATTCCACATTAATCAAAATGAATTTTATAGAAGGGTGAAGTTTCCAACAGCATGATAAGATGCTTGTGTATTCATGCGAAAACCCCAGAACACAAATTTGATTATCTTAATCCACACAGTTAAAACGCTCTGCAAATAAACACGCAATGTATCGATTTTTATCTTTACTTTTTCACTGTTTGCTGTTAGTTCTACTTTTAGTTTCAAGCCTTACACTGAATATTGATTTTAGCATAATTACATGAATATTATAAAATTAATATACAAGTAGTAGGTTGAGAACTTCTGGTTTGAAAGCAGTTGATGCTGGATACCCATCCATTGAGTCCTGTCCTTCTCACGCTTTGCTTCACTTCATTCTCAACAGGCTTTGCTTTACTATGCCTTGCAGTACCTACAGGTGCTGTGCATAATCATTTCCATTTTAAAACCCATTCTTACAGATCACATTATTAGTATGAGGTAGAAATCATGCTCTGAAAAGTCAAACGTGAGCCCACAATGGGGTGAATGATAACTTCACCAGTTATGGATAGAAATGATAGATACAAAGTCTTTGCCGCTGTATTAAGTGCTAGTCTTTAAAGATTACTTATTAATGTACATGCACATACGCACACACATGTGTGCACGCACAACACACACAAAAATGGTGGTGGAGTGGGACTTACAAGGTCATCTTACAGTCCTTAAAGCATTATTTCACAGAAAAGACAAGTTTTGGTGGTTTCAAAAGATTGCACTAATACAAATGTGATAATTACTAAATGTAGGGTTCCATGAAATACATAATTTTTAAGATACTGGGTTACTTTGCTCTTTATTTCTGGAAATATCATGGCATAGTCTGAGAAGCATTTTAGAAGGGAAATTTATGTTGAGTGAGCATTTTTGCAAGAACTTCTGTTTATTTAAAACTCTGCATCTTTTTTTAACACCAACTTTCCATAATTTAGTTGTGTTTTTCCTTCTTCTACTCTTAATTAGTTTTCCATTCTTTTTATTTACATCTCATATTTTAAAAGTATCTTTTCAGTCAGGTGTTCTGGGAAATTTCTACAATCCCAGGTGCACAGAAGACCAAGGTAGGAGGATTATGAATCTGAAGCCAGTGTGGACAAGTTATTGAGACCATGTCTTAAACTAATATATAAAAATGGTTGGAAATGTGTGAGCCTTAGTGTGCTCACCTAGTATGTATGAGCCCTGGATTCAATCCCTAGTACCACAAAAAAGGAAGACAAAAATAAATGTATCTTTTCTTACTTCTATATTTTCAACATGGGTACTTGTTATTAAAAAAGAATGAATTTCTATATTCCCAGTTAGAATTTTTTTGATGTTATTGCAATTTAGATTTGAAATGTTCATTACAAATAAATCTGAATTTTGGATGAATCTGATGATAAAATGGATGTTGTCCAAAGAAATCAAATAAGATCTCCCTTCTGTGAGATGGGACAGGTGGTGTCTCAGAGCCCTGTTCTGCACAACTATTTGGAAATTGGAGCCAAAGAAGGAGGAGGCAATTAGCAGAGGCAAATCTTAGGTGTTTCCAAGGTCAATAGCTGAGCTAAGCTGCCTGAGAGCAGTTGCCAAAACCAAATGAAACAAAGTGAGGAGAGTGAACCAATTCTCACAGCCAGGAGGGCAGAAAGCAAGAGGCGATGGTTTTTGAAATGGCTTCAACTATAGTGGTGGAGAAGCTGTGCCATGTGTGTTCTTGTGTTTCCCTTTTAAGACAAAATCTTTAATGTATGAGTTGTTTTGTCTAAACTGAACCCTCAATATTCAAGATTAATTGCATTTTTGGCACTTTGTGAGAAATAAGTGGGTTTTGCATTGCAGTTTGGATACTTGGGTCTCTAAAAAGTTCATCATCACTGGTTTAAAGCAATGAAATGAGAGCAAAAGTGGAGGGGTTCTGTGCTTTAGATTTCAGTCTGTGCCCTATTCCTATCCTCAGAGTATGGCAGTGTTTGCAAGAGGCAGACGCCTGTTTTCACACTAAACTGATATCCTAAGGCACCATTAATTTATTAAAAACATTCAATGAATGTATTTTATGAAGAAAGCATGTTAGTAAGTAGAATGAAAAAATACAAAAATAAATAGACATGAATCCTGTTTTCAAATAACTTACTTTTGGGGGCTGGAGCTGTTGCTCAGTGCTTGTCTAGCATGCAAGATCTTGGGTTTGAACCCCAGAATCAAGAAATAAAAAGAGTTTACTCTGTGTACATCCTTCGTCAGCTTTCCTTTGGCAGAATAGAATATCTGACATTTACAACTTGAGGAGATGGAGAGGTTTATTTCGGCTCATGGCTTCCAAGGTCTCAGTCCACGGTTCCAAAAGAGAAACGTCATAGCAGAAGGGACTGCCAGAGGAAAGTTAATCAACTCATGACATCCAGGAAGTGGGGCGCAAGGGAGAACCTGAGAGCAAGGGGCCAAGGACCAGATATACTCCCCAAGGCCACACTTTCCCACCTCCTTGTCCCCCACACCCAGAAGTGTGCATTTCTCAAGCAAATCAAGTTAACAGTCACGATTAACTGTTACAGTTTGTACTGAAGTAGAAAGATATTAGTAGAAACAGAATAGAACAGGAAAAATATATAAATATTAGTAAATTAAGTGGTAGGATAAAATGGCTTATTTATTAACTGATTAGGGAAATAGTTAAGTTGGTAAATATGAGAGGAAAAATTTTGAAAGAAAACATTTCCCAAAACTTCCAGAACATGTTACACTGTTTTGGGAAACTTTTTAGTTCCCCTGAAAATTTAGTTTGTGAAACTAAATAAGCAAACTCATAGTGTATAGAGATTTAGTGTTAGATTGCACACATGATCATGCCATCCATGCCGTCAACTTTACAGGTAAAGTTATTGCAGTCTAGAGTGGTTGCAGAGTTTGTATTTTTCAGTGTTCCATTTGTCTAATAGGCATTCATATGTTAGTTTGTAAAAACTAACAAAAATATTTTATTAAATATTTTATATCCTCATGAGGTTGTACATGCATGAAATTGTTCCTCAACAGTTGAAAACATTAAAACTGTTACACTTGTTCCAACTGATGCATAGAAGCTTATACAGCTCCCAAGCTATATGATGCTTGACCGACACATACACTAACACTATGTGAAAACACATTTTTGATTCCATATTATTCCAAAAATGCATTTTGATTCTTCTGGCACTTCTTTGGAATGTAATACTTGCTACTCACCAGTTATTATAAATATTATGTTTATAATCAAACAGAAACAGGGATCATGCTTGTCATCTCCTTTCTTTTTTAGACCAACTCATTACCCAAAACTGAATTGTTAAATGTTATCCCCTGGGATTTAATACTAGCTCTACAAAATGATCTTGAAACTTGCATTTATTTATGATATCATCCACATTGCCTTTTAAGAGTCATTAAAAAAAACCCTAAAAATGTAAAATAGGATTTATGAATGCTCAGTGGCTTTTAATTGATGCTATCATAATCCTATTTATAACATTTTGAAAATGAATTTAGAAGACAAATAGCACCATTCTGCCTGGGTTTATGCAACAAGTCCCAGACACACAAAAGTCAGAATATGTTAGTGAGAAAAGCACTAAAAACAAAAATAGGAACAAAAAATCAATACCACATCTGTGAATGAAACAGAAGCTATTTCCCAATAAATATAATGTTGGTAAAATTTAATAATGACAAAAACTCTTTTAAACTTGAATCATATAAATAAGTATTTGCAGGTTCAGAAAGGTATTAAAGGAAAAGGATTATTAATATTATGGGTTTATCTACTAATTTGAAATAATCTTGGGATTAGGGTTTTTCCCAGCAATTTTCTTAGACAGCACTTCAATATTCAAAAACATATGGTGTTTACAATTTCACCCACAGGCTATTTTTCCAAAATGACTTTACTGATGGGCAATCACAGGATTTTCAGAATAGATTTTGAATTCTGAATTTTACTTCCTCTATCCTTTTTTCTGATTAACCCTTTCTGACAATCACATTATCTTTCAAGACAAGTAATGAATTTGCTATGTTGTTACAACAGTAAAGATTGCATGTTTTAACAACCTATGTAAATCAGAAGCAAGTTATTTTATTTATAAATGTAAATTCACAAACACATATGGATAATATGTATGTGTCCAATATTCTCTCTGTGGATATATATATATATATATATATATATATATAATTTTGTGTAAATGTTTAGAGCACATTTTATCCATGACAAATTCTCAGAACAAGAGAAGTTTAATTAAGGGAGTAGCTTCATTTTCACATACTTTGAGTAACAGAACAGCAATCTTGAGTCTAGAGCATTCTAGTTATTTAATGCATATGGAATAATTGCAGGCAATTAATAAGTAATAATTTCCAAGTATGCTTTTTGAAGCTCATATGACATCTCAGGCTCTTGAAAGTTACCTTCATTCTTTTTTATAATGCTGCAGATTGAGTATCACTGGAAACCAAATCACACGAAAGTAAAGCCATTTATTCCACACAATGTAGATATGAAGTACTAGTTCAGAATTTTAACACAGACATGTCTGGCTTCAAAGAATGACAAGACTGTGATAGGCAACGCTGGTGAACTTTTAAGGCAGAAGGTGAGTTATTTCTGCTAACCTGTTACCTATGTTTGGAGCACTGCCTTAGCCTAGATTACAGTAGATGGTTGGCAGATCATGTGGGTTGTGTAACTATAGTCTTTCCATTCTTCATCAGTGTAGATAGGAATGGCGTAGCTCTGAAAAACACGAGTTCTGAAGTCATTCAGATTGAAGCTGGGGCTAAGATTAATTTATATTGTAATTACATAATCATGGGCAAATTATTTACCTTCAATACATTTCAGTATTTTCATTAGTAAAATGGGTCTAGTATTAGTGCCTGAAAAGTATGTTGGTTGACATTTACTAGACAATGTGTGTGAAGTCTGCTGTAAAGCTTGCTTGATATATATTACAACCTCAAACTTGCACTGTTAGCTATTGTTATAAACTGTAAATGTTACAATATTAATATATGTTTATTTAATTACTTTATTATAATGCAAAAATTATGCATCTGCAATATGCATAAATGTTACAGAAGCCAATTGTCATGCAAGATAATAAAATAAGAATGATTGGGGACAGAATACAGTGAATGGCAAATGACCGACTACAGTTAGCGAAAGGAAGGATAGTTTTGGTTTACTCATATGATAAAAATAACCAAAGGCTGCTTGTAGCACCTCTGCCTAATAACCTGGCCCAGTGTAAGAGTGACTGATTTTCTAAGGCAGCTGAGAAGGAATTCATACATAATGAAAGTGTCCATATTAAACATTTACTGTATTTTCCACTTTTTCAAGCCAGATAACTGAGTTTCAGATACATTGAATAGTGGCCAAAGGCTTGGGACAGGAAAGAGTCAGGATTGACCCTCAGTTCTGGTCTGTCTCAAAACCTGTGTTGTCTCTATGATTTCAGATGTGTGGCTGAAGAAACGAGAAGGGTAAGGAAACCAGGATTGATCTATTCCTGCTTTTGCCACTAATATGCCATGTGATATTGGCCAACTATTGGACTTTTCTGCATCTCAACTTCCTGTTCTTGTCATGGCTAATAAGCTAAATTGCTTATTAGCCATGACTTTTAAGTGAACTCTTAAAGGCTTGGGGAAGGCTATGTCTTGCAGCCCACCTGTTTCCCGGGTGCTTCGTATTGGCAGCTCAGTGTTGGTGGGACTAGAATTGGTAAATATAAGGGATGATCAAAATACATGGTTAATGGTTTAAGTAAAAAAGTATTATAATAAACAGTGTGTTGCCAGTAACACCTATTTGTAATACTCCCTCACACTGCAAACACACTCATGCCACCATTCTTGCCACTTTCTGAAGCAATTTCAGAAGTCCTTTCTCATGTGTTTAAGAAATGAGATTGAAAATATGATGAACGCTGCTGCCAAGTGCATCTAATGGAAAGGCAGGCATGGAAAAACACTACAGTATGTCCTCATCCCCTTATTCACCAGATCTGGTGACATTTGATTTCTGGACCTTTTCCAAAATCAAAATGACCGTGAAAGGTAAATGTTTTGAATAGCTTCAGGAGACTGAGGCAGCCGTGATAGAACAACTAAAGACACCACGAAAGAGGACTTCCAACACTGATTCACAAAGCAGTGAGAATGATGGGAAAGATGTGCTTGAAATGAGAGACTGTATTTTTTGGAAGGTTAATGGCAATGTTTTATACTGTAATACCTGATTTTTACAAATCTAAACATTCACCATAGTGTTTGTTTTTAAATTAAATTTCAGGATTCTTGCCTGTAGTGAAACAATTTTAAGACGTATTCTATAGTCTGTAAGGTTCCTAGCCAGATGATTTCTCTTTGTTCACAGTGGTAAATGTCTCACTTAACACCATTTTCCTACTTCTTCCCCCGTATTTTAAAACTAGTGCGTATTGGTATATAGATCCATGAGTTTCATTTTCCCAACCTGTACATGTGTATAACATACTTTAATAATTCCTCCTTATTATGATCTTCCTCCTATGGCCCTGATAGTTTTACTGGGTGGGGGTTCAATGTGTATAACACATTTTGATTATAGTTTCTTTTCTTCCCTGATCCTCTTCTCCACAGTACTTCCTGAGTTTGCTCCTCAAATAAAAATATTTTTGCAATCAGATTCAGGTGAGCAAGAAGTCAACAAGAAGCTAAGACCTCCTGTGAGTCAGCCCCATACGCAGGCTGCTGGGGAGAGCCAGACACCAGCCTCCTCCAGTGCATGGGCAGGGAGACAAGAAGAGCCACCTCCCCCCCAACCCAAGACAACCGACTGATCCAGAGAGACACAGGCTGTGATGATAGCTATGAGATAAAACACAACTTAAGGCTTGCAGTGTTTGGTGTTTCACTGACTTTGCAGGCCTAAGGCCGGTGGCCTCAACATCTATTTAGAGGATAAAAATACGCAGTGTAGTATATACGGGGGCTCTCTGAAGGTAGTGGCCATTGTTAACTCCCTATTATCTTGTTTCAAAATCCAGTATCATTGTTTGCTTGAGTTTTGTTCTGTTTTATCTTGTTTGATTTTGTTGTAGATGATGGCATGGGCTGCTATTTCAAGGATAACAAGATATATTATGGTAGACATTTTGCATTCACTATTACCTTTTTTTGAAGTTCTGTATTGCATTCATTGTTTTGTTTCTATTGGTTCTATTATATTTCTGTTTTTTTTTTTTTAATCTTACTATGTCTGAAGGTATGGGCAGCTGTTTTGAGGGCAACAAAAGGTATACTAGCCATTGCTGATTTCCTATTACCTTGTTTTGAAATCCTGTGTCACTTACACTACTTTGTTTTGACTGGCTTTATTCTGTTTTTGGTTTTATTCTCTTTAAAATAAAATTAAAAAATCAAATCCCAGTCTTCCCTTGGAGGAATCTAGGCTAAATCTCTTGGTTTAAGATAGATAATAATAGTGCTACTGTAACTGAAGCAGGCTGCATGCTCAGTCACCTTGCTCTTTCCCCAAGGGCTCTAGCAATTCCTATTAAACATGGTATGCAAATCCCTGAAACAGGTGACACTGGGCCCATTGCTTTCATTTTGTGAACTCTGAGAACTTATCTAAATTCTTACAACTTTTTCTCAGTAACCAGAAGGAATCTGCAAGGAGATTGAGGGTGAATAAAGGTCCTTGAAAGAACACTTTCAGATTTTCTTATGATACATAAATTGTCATTTTTTTAATTTAAAAAGAGGTGAAAACTTTTCTACTTACAAATTATTTCTTCAGATAACTCAATTAAGATATCTAGGCTTCATCTGAAAAATGCAACTTTTTAATTAAGAATCCAGCCAGATGGATTTCTTTTGACTCTAAATAAATAATTTAAATATTCTTTGGGATATTCAACTGTGAAAATTTTAGAATATTTTTTAATTCTCTCTCCCCTCATTTTAACACCAATCTGTGTACATTCTATAAAATTTATGAATTACTGAGAATATCTAACAAAAATCATATATTTTCCATCCATTCTGTTTCTATTTGTATATGTGTCTGTAAATCAGTAAACATGTATACATTAATATATATTTATAACATTCAAATCATAGTTATAATAGTTCTGTATCATTTAAACATCTTGCCATATTTCCTAATATTAATATTTTTTAAACTATCACATGCTATAATTGATTTAATCTGTTTTCTATTTTCGAATACTGATATAGTTTCTTGTGTGTCATCACTATATGAAAAATGGTATAGCAATCTTTGCTTGAATCTCAGATTTAGAATATATTCCAAGACCTGGAATTATGGCTTCCTAAGTGAGTCTCTCAGTATATCTTCTTTTTGGGAAAGACAGCATGTTCCAATTGGAAGCATAAGATAGTAGCTTGCTTTTTGCTCCTTTTTCTTATCTTTTTTTTCTCCTGCTTCTTTCTTGTTTATTTAGTTTGGTCTTTATTTTGGTCTTTTTAGTAGCATTGAGGAAAAAGATTAAAAAGAAAGTCTTTTTTTTTAAAGAATAAAGATATATTATGTACAGGTATAAATTTTCTAAGATAAATGTGATCCTTATGGATGGCAAATATGTACTAATTTTTTAAAAAGACCATATAACTGGTTTCACTTTTAGAAGCTATGACCAATATTTTCAAAAGTTACATGTTTCAAAGCAATCATGGCAAGCACCGCTCAGAGCTTACTCACCCTTGCTTTTACTGTTGACGTGGACCACAGTTAAGGGTTAGTGTTATTTTCTGGAAAGGCCTCAATTAGCTTATACGTCATAAAATTATCTTGAGTTGGTAGAATCATAGGAAAGGGTTTTATTTTCAACTTTGAACATTTTAGGTGGAGGCTAAGCTGACACGCATTCTTCATGACAGACAGGAAAGAGAAAGAGGAATCGACATAGGGCACTTGGCTTTTGGCAGATTGAAAAAAGAACAACTTAGTGTTTCACAGTGGATGGATGCACATAAACCACAACTGTACAGTTAAAAAATGTCTTGCACTCTTTAGAAAAAAAAACACTGATATCTCCTTTGGATGCTTTCTTTTTTATTGCAGTATTATGCAAGCAAAGTGGTACTTAAAAAGCCATAATCCATCGCTAAAGGCATTAGTTTCCTTTTACAATTCAGGTGCAGATGCAATGTGCTATGAAAGACATGTTACATTCCTTAATGTTTCTTTTTAATAAACAGGGTACAATCATGGTCCTTGTGAATTTTGAATCCTAGAAATTTTCAACTAGACACTACAGTAAAGATAGAGATTTAAACCACTGCCTCAACTCAACCCAGAGAACACAGTCCATTATTAAAGAAGATACTTTCTCACATGAGAATAAACTTAAAAAATGATCCTCTTCTTTCAGTTAGGTATTTAAGGAACAGTATTTAGGCACATGAAAGAATGTTTTCTGGTATCAGAAAGCATTTGAATGTTTTGGGTGAGAAATTTAATAGCAACCTTTTTAGAGACACCCAGGGATTTTCAGCATTTGGGTTAGAACCTGTAGGCACATTTTATGTGGTTAGGGCTGCTTTTCAGGCCCCAATACTGCCCTTGAAACCTCAGTATTTTGTTTCTTCGCTCTCCTTTCCTCTGTCTGCTCTGTTTATATCTGTGGGACAAGGCCTATTGAGTGTGGCTGATCTCTCCCAGCTGTGGCCTCTCCATTCACCCTAATTTCTTTCTCCATAGCTCATTTGGACCCAAGTAGTGGTGAAATTGCTGACTGGTGAGTGTGTCCTGCCACAAAAACCATAGACAAGATATGGCTACAACCAAAACGGTATGCAGGATGGAAAACCCCATCTGGACTGTGCAATTTGAAAAGCATAAACTTTTCTTTTCTTTTCTTTTTTTTTTTTAAGAAAAATTAGCCATGCAGGCTTTTGCTGCTCTCTACTCTGGCCAGAAACCACTTAGGATGAAATTTTCAGTTAGTGACAGAAAAGTCCAAAGGGACTCTAGAATATGCATAGCTCACTTTTCAAGTTTCATACGGAGCCCCTGCAACCCTCTCTCTGTGGACTTGTCTCCAGCTCACAGCATAGAAAGTAGCTCCCAACTGTACATCTGTCATTGATCACTCTGTAAGGGCTCACTGTATTCCCTGTGGATTTGTTTCCCAGTTACTAGTAGACAAGCGACTTTGCTTTCTGTTTAAATACAACTGGAAACTCCTCAAAGTGAGTAGGGAGGTCCAGAGAGGTCCAGAGAGTCCATGTTCATATACATCTGGAGGAAAAATAATACCCTTTTCTGATTCTTAATCAGATTTAGGTTTTTTGGTTTTTTTTTTTAAATTTTTTTGCTTTTATTCTGCAATGAAGATTTACAGAGTTGTACTAGTCTGTTTTGGTAGTAGTATTTTATAATATGCAAGCGATCTGGTTGCTTTGATTTCAGTCAACTATCAAGATATTCTCTTGTCATAAGGGTAATTACAGATTGGATTTCTCAATGGTTCAGGTTTTCGCATTCATCTCTGTCTAGGGATATCAGAGTAATATTATCACATAGGAAAGACAATGCTCCGAGACCCAGCTCTGTCACTAACCAGCTGTGTAACCTTAAGCAAATCATCTAATACCTTCTCCCTCAGTGTCTTATCTGTGACACGACAATGGAGAACTTCTCCTTCTTTATAAACCAAACAAATTTCTTCCTGAACCTTCTGAAAGCAAACTGGGGAGAAAAGTAAGAAATAGATGCCATTTAATCATTCCTGAGTGCCAACATGCAGAAAACGTGGGATGCACTATGTGTATTACTGATTACAACCACCAAAGGGAGTAGGTGTTGTTATTATGTCAGTTTCATAGGTGATGAAATTGCAATGTAGAATAGATAAGGAATTCCCTAAAGCCACAGATTTTTTTTTAAAGTAGGCCTGGAATAAAAGTCCAGGTTTCCCTGATACCGAAGTCTATCCTTTTCATAATTATTGAGCATTTGTTATGACCACAGAGTTTCCCATATAGCTGCTCATTTAATATTTAAACAACAGTGTGAGCCCTCTGAGCTCTGGCTTTTTAATGATTCCTTAAAAGGAGTCTGTCAGAGGGGAACCATTGCTGTTCTCACTTATGTCTAGAAGGACTTTGCTGTTCTAGAGAAGCAAATAGAGCAAAGTCGCCTGGAAACTCACTGAGGTGTCATTTGTAGCACGGAAGCCTCGCTTGCAGGAAATCAATCAAATTTTGTTGCAATTTGTTTGGCTTTGTTTGAGTGTAATTTTCTTTTAAGTGAATAGACATGGAGCAATTCGGTCAATGCTTTGTATTTGCTGTGGTTAGAGGAGAACGAAAATAAAGAAAATTTTTGGCTTTTTATTCTGCAACTATGGCAGATTCTTTTTGTGGAGAAACTTGGCTCAGAATGCATTGTAAGAAAAATTAAGCCTAAATTTTCAATAACTTCCTTGGGAATATGTTTAAAAATGTGTGCACTATATTTCAGGAGATTCTGCTTTCTTTTCAGTCATACCACATACTTTGATATGCCCTCACATTGGTGAAATGCCTTGATTCTAAAGGACAACAGTTTCAGTACTGATAATTTACTTTAGATTTATAATACTTTTATCCATTACATATATATGCCTTGTTTCCCCCCACATGCTTCTTTTAGCTGCAATTAAATAGGTTTTTGTATGAGGTATTTATTTTTTGAGGTGATGGAAAGGATAAGAATCATATTCGGTTCAGTGTATGCAAAGGAAGAAGAGAAGTGTTCTGTGGATTACAAATGAGTGAACAGACTTTCATGAGATGAAATTAGTAGTGATCAGCATTGCAGACATTCAGAGGTGAAATAGATTCTGTGAAAATCCTTAAATCATTGATTCTAAATTCTGTAAATTTTTGAATCGAGTGTACTTCATGTATAATAAAACTTTCTTTTTCCTCTAGCTGGTCATGACTAGGATTTTTCATATCAGTTAAGTTAGTCAGTCATGAACATACTAGACATAGTTCTAAGAAAAAGTGCCTCTAGTCAGTTTTCTGGTTGTGAGTAATTTAGATTAGTTTAGATGTGGTACTTTCCAGCGGTTAAGTATCCTAAAATCATGATTTTATTTATATGTAAGAAATATTCATTAAGATTTTGTTAAGGTTAAAAGATGGTTTGGGTCTATTCCATTGATTCTGGAAAAATAAACATTCCTGTAACACAAAATGTTGCCAGAAGGGTGAGGGCCAGTGAGACCATACAAATGGGAACATTTCTCTGTTCCCAAGGCAGAGACTGCTAGCATTTGTTTGTGTGGCGTTTACAGTGCCGTCTAAAGTGTTCTTCCCAGTGCATTTTGGAGAGATACTGCCTCAGCCCTCTGCTTTGCGCCTTCCCACCAGCCCCAAATGCATCACTGTGGCACTCTGAGTGGGAAAAGAAAATTTTCACTGCTCAGAGCAATTCTATCTTCCAAAATCTCTAGCAAGGTAACCTAAAGATAGGCTTTACTGAGCTTAATCAGTGTTTTTTTTTTTTTAATATGAATTCCTGTGCAAGCTAAGTGTCATTCTGTTTTAGTGTCCCATCTATACTTAGTCATGGGAAGCTTTTTGAAAATACTACTGGTCTGTAAAGAGAATTTACATGAGAGAATGTGTTTGGCCAAGGAAAAATTATCTTGGCTGCAGGTGATTGAGAATTTACATGAGAGAATGTTTTTGGCCAAGGAAAAATTATCTTGGCTGCAGGTGATTTTTTTCATAGGTAGAGCAACACGGAAAAAGAACAGGGTTGCTTTGTTATTAATGCTTATCAATCTTAAAATGAACTACACACTGTAGAAAAGAACACGCACTGTCTTAGTTACTTTTCACTTTTATTGCTGAGAAAAAATACCCGACGCCCAACATGAAAGAAGTGAAGTTTTATTTCTTATAGTTCCTGGAGGTTTCAGTACATACTCAGCTGGCTCCAAGGCGGCGTGGCAAGGTGGGACAGCCCTTCATGGTGTCTACAAACTGCAAGGCAGAAACACGTGCACGGGAGAGAGACACACCTCCCTGCAGATATATGGTACCCTGGTTCCACCCCTGGGCGGGTGAAACACACCACCAGTCAGAGTGCTACACAATGAACCAGTCACAAATGGTAGATTGGTCCAGTCCATAATTGCGTGAGGCTTGGGGGCCACTGACATAAACCATGACACAGACTCAGTAGGACTGGGAGACACTTGAACTCCTTGGGAAGTATCTTTCTTTGTAGGGGATTGGTATCCCCAAACATTTTCTAATGAAACTGTAGCCACAGAGGAACAATCAGCACTTTCCAAATTTCACTCACACCCTTGGGATGCAGTCAAATCACTAATGATGCAGCCATTAAGTTAATTTTGCAGTCAAATAAATAAACTAACGGTTTGAAGAATGGTGAAACCACCAGTGGTACAATCTATCAGACTTTGGGAGTTTCCCAATATGAAAAATCTCATTATACACATTATTGTATACATTAAGGACTCTCTCAAATGCAGTTATAGTCGTGGTTTTTTAAAAAAGTTTTTTTGGTAATTGGTATTTCCAACAACATAATGAAAATTTCATTATTGTTAAACACATCACATATTTGTGTATATATATATAATATATATTATATATATATTCTCAGACAGTTACCTTAATGGAAATGTATGTAGATGAAAGTCTATACAGATATATAGAAGATAAATATTCATGAAAATTTTTGATATTGTACCTCATTTAGAAGTCCATAGGAGTTTAGGCAGTTAAATCAGAGAATAGAGCATTTTGAATGTGAAAGAGAATGTCTTCATTCTTTACAATTCCAACCTCGGTTTATACGAGGCCATGTGTTTCTCTTTTCTTTTCTTCTGCAAGGAAAGAACTGACGGGCATTACTGGGCCTCTGTGCGTGTGTGTTTCACCACAGCATACGCATTAAGAAAAGTCATCACATTCTAACTGTATCTATCCCTGTCAGGAGATGGATGTGCATGGAAAGTGGTTCTTAAACTTAGTGATTTGAAAAGGTTCTTTTTTAAATAATATAAAGGCCACAGAAATTAAGTTGGAGTATTCTGGTGGTTTGAGGTTTGTGTAAAATTTAGAAACTGATGATACATTAGGGAATTCTGCCTGTTTTGTGGAAACAAAAATGAAGCAAGTGGGTAATGTTGCCAAAGATTCAGGACAATACTTCCCACTTTCAGCATTTTGATTTCTTATTTTTAGTGTAATAAATTGTTGAGGTTCATGCTTGAGTATTGGTGATGATGTTTAATGAAAGTAGTTACATTTTTTCCTTTAAATCTGTATTTTAAAATGGTTTTCTATGAAATTCTGGATAATTTTATTATATTGAGGAGCCAATCTGTTTCAGCAGAATACATCTGTAATTAATTGCATAATGGGAATATATTTCACGGGAAAACTCTGTTTCCCTAATGGGCCTTCGTTGTGGAAACTTTCTGTTTCCACATTCTCTGCACTGCTAGGTGAGGTGTTCTCATAGAAACTAGAATACACTTCAGATAGTCGTTGGAGCAAAAATTCACTTCTTGAGTGATTACATCTAATTGGTAAGAGACAAACTGGAATAAGTAGTGAGCACATCTAAAGTGATATTCATGAAGGTTGCCCATGTCTTTGAGAAAGCAGGTGGCAAATACCTCTTCCGGCTGGGTCTGCACATGATTGCCACACATGCATGCAGCATACCCACATCCTACAACCCACAATCACAGTTTTCCTTTTATTTGCAACATCGTTGTATTTGTTTAGGGGCAAGGGAAGGTTACAATAAATTAACTTTCTCTTTTGAGTTCTTCAAGACTGTCTTATATTTTATGAAAATATATGCATCTCTGCTCTTGACTTGTCAAGTTCTTTTTACTCCAAAGGCTTATGACTCTGAAATTAAAAAAAAATCAGGCTGATTTAATCAGCTGAAATTATTCAGGGTTATCTGGACCAAATGTAGTAACAGGGTCCTTAAAGGTGGAAAGAGAGGCAGGAGAGGAGGTCAGAGTGTGCAATCTGAGAAGAACATGTCTGTCAGTGCTGGTTTTGCAGATGGAAGGGGATCACAGACCGGGGAAGACGGGCCATCTATGGCATTTGGAGAAGGCGCAGAAGTGTTCTTCCTTAGAGCCTTGAGAAAGGAATCGTGGGATAACAAATTTGTAGTGTTTTATGCACTGTTTGTGGTATTTTGTTGTAATAGTAATAGAAAATAAATATAGGAGGTGTAACAGTCATATACAGAGCTGGCTTTGTTAATTCGTTTCTGTCAGTTGTGATGTGATTATGATTTAGCTAGAGACAAAGGTACCGGTATCCATCTTCACCTCCACCACTAGTACGTGTTTAGCACAGACGCACTTAGATTTGTCAAACGTATCTGTCAGCTTCATGCAGTCCCTTCTATGGCTACATGCAGGAAAACTGAGCTAGAAACTTGTCCCTAGGAAATCTGTTTGGTAGATTTTCCTAGATCAAATTGTAGGAAATTAATTAACAAAGTGTAGTTTGATTTTGAACTATTCTTTATCAATTTATGAACCAGTTGGAGGCTTATTGACAAGTGGATGTAATGCGTTTTTAACCCCAGCAAGTTCTCATTTTATTGTTAGCTGAATAAACACAAGCAAAGGAGAGAGGTTCAGGAAGAGGGAGAAAGGATAAGAGGGAAGGAGGGAGGGAGAGAGAATTTCTCAGATTTGATGATTAATATGCTAACCTAGTTGACCTTAGTGGAAAAAGACTCAATTATGCAGTATTGGTTGAGGAATAGTTTTGCTGTCAAAAAGCTTGTATTTGTTCTGATTGAATGTGATTCAGATGGCCCTGGTGGGTTGGCAAAATCAGATAAAGTTCAGATTTGACTGGGTTTGCATGACCAATAACCTTTCCAATTCAATAGAATACATAATGCTTCTATGTGTACTTAAGATATTGACATTATCTAAACCAGAATGAATATTTTCTTTGGAAGAACAGCAGGGTTTTCTGACATCATGTTAAGGAAAACATGTTATATAATTATAATTGCATCTTACCATCTAGATACATATATGTCAAGTGCATATTTTAAAAACTTTCTAGGATTAGCCCATGATATAGGTGATATTTGTGCATTGCAAATTCTGCACTATAACAGTGTCCTTCTTCTAACTTATGAATGGAACCTAATATAAAGCTATAAGACTGCTAAAAAGCTTGGTCATTTTAAATGTTTATTGAAATGTAAATACTTGGTGTAATTTCTTTTTCTTTCTATTTTTGGCACCAGGGATCAAACTCACAACCTTGGCTTTGCCAGGTAGATGCTTTTGCTGCTGAGCTATATCCCTGGCAATACTTTTTACATTATGTGTTTGAATATATCTAAGTATTTTTCCTTTGGCTGCTCCAATAATAATGACATTAGACTTTTAAAGATGCATTTACTAGATGGAAGAATTTTTGACATTTTAATAGTCACGTGTAGGTGTATCACAAATATCAATAGTGAATGTGAGGTGTTAATGTTTTCAGGGCTTTTATAGAATTAGAACTTTAATAATAAAGACAATAAGTATGAGTAATTGACTAGTATTTTTGATTTCCTATATAGGTACAGTTATGTGTGAGTGTATCTATTTGTAGGTAGTAAAGTCCCTGAACCATAAACTGTACCTTAATATTTATAACTCCTTCATAACTTTGAGGTAATCTATAGAAAAATTGTACACACATGTACACTCACACTCACCTTTATATTACAACATTTCAGAGCTCATTTCCTTGTAGCCCATTTAGAGGTTCCTAAGGTTAATAACCTATTGTTCTTTAAATCTGTGTAGCTTTCTTGTCTGGATTACACTTCTTAATACAATCAATTTGAAGTTTGGTTCCTTAAGAGACTTCAGGAATCTAGCACTTCCATATTGTAAGAGTGAGTTATTTGGGACATACTTTAATTTTAAATTTTAGCTAGTTTATGATCTAATCTTACTTAACCCGGAAAAGTATAAATGTCTATTTCTGCTTAAATTCTAGGATTTTAAAGCAAGTAGAAAGTTTCAAATGGAAAATGTCTTTTAGGACTTAAACAATCCAGGCAAAGCCAAAAATTATGAAAAGGAAACAGATTTTGACTTTTCTGTGCAGAATTATGAGTGAAATTTGAAGAAAGTAAAAGGGTACAAGGAGGACCCAGAGGTTACTGCAATATCATCAGGGCAAACAAGGTTACAAGCTGCAGAGATCTGGCTGCGGGTCCCAGAGGACAGGACAAAGTCCTGAGGGCCTGAGCCCCGGAGAACTGGGCAATGAGCTTGGAAAACGACTGGTCCAGAGGAGCAGGCTGGGAGAACTAAACAATAGGCTCTCCTTCACACCCTGACCCCGAGGACAGGCAGTGTTCATGGGTGTCTTTCTTTTCCCTCCAGCGTTAGGACAAGAGGCAAGTTGTATTGGGCGCATAGGAAGGAACAAACCTGCAAGCCCGGCAAGGGTAGAACAGTGCTCATCTGGGCCGCTGAAGTGTGGAACACTGTTTTGGAAAAGCACATGATTTTCTCCACACAGCTGTGTGTATCTAAATAAAGTCATTTTTGTTACTCGTCAAATACTAACGTGAGCTAATGTCATTTAAACAGTGGGAATCTTCTGGGTCACTCTTCTCCCCCTAAACAAAATTATTCATGATGTGGTTTAGATTTCAGCTGGAATTGCCTTCATCTGAAAATCTAGACAAGACAAATTCGAACCCCAAGTAGAATTTCTGATGACTTTGATGACCTTTCATTTTGATAAAATTTTTTTGTGCATTCCTGAGAGATTTCATGAAGAGTTTTTGTTTTTGACTTCAAGACTTTGTGGCTCTTCTTTGATCCCTTCCTGGCATCAACTAAAATGTGAAACTTTACCTCTTTCTTCCATCTGCAGTCCTCCTATGTACACAGATGCACAAATACATGGACATATTCATCCCACAGAAATTCATCTTTGGAGCAAGGTATTGTGGTATAAAGCTGACTTTCCTGAGGGCTGGGAATAGGAAAACTTAATTTAATTCCGCAATTCAACTGAAAATCAAATATTCAACAGTCTATGAGTACCAAGGTCCAGCCTTGCTGTTCTAGAGCTGTATATTAGGCATAGGACTGTGTCTGCACAGAAGATGGGGCACTTTTTGAAGCCCACATAAAAACTCAGGTGCAGTGGCAGTATGTCTATAATACCAGCACTCTTGGAGGCTGAGGCTGGAGGGTTGCCAGTTCAAATCCATCATGGGCAACTTAGTGACCTAGCAAGACCTTTTCTTGAAACAAGAAGTGAAAAGGAAGGGTTGGGGATGTAGCGCAGTGCACAGGCCCTGAGTCCAACTCCTAGCACCTCAATAAACAGAACAAATCAAAGACCGAACTCACAATGCCATCCAGGTAGCAGCATTTCTGCTAAGCTCACTTAGAGGCAGCGTCTTTTCTGATGCTGCATGAAGACGCCATGAAGGCCAGCAGCAGCCTTCCCATGTTTAAGGCCCTTTGACCACTCTGCCACTGCTGCTGAACGATTCTTGGGAGCTCTACGGCAGACTGCATGAGTTCGAATCCTGACTCTGCAGTGCACTAGATGGGTGACAGAGGACATGTTATTTCATCTGTCTCATTCTCCTTTTCCTCACCTGTAACATAGGAATAATAAAGCTTCTCTCTGTTTTATAGGGCCATTGTGAGGATTAAATGATATATAAGCATGTAAAGTGCTTAGAAACAGTATCCACCACATAGTGCTCAGTAAATGCTAATCATTAAAATTCTCCTAAATATGTCATTTTATGCAATGAATGACATTATTTTATCCATGTAATAAAATTTCCAGTAGTTTCACATTACTGACAGCCTAGTTCCAGCACCTCCATCTGACATTTAAAGTCTGCTCATCACATCCATTCAGTTATATGTCCCTCTTTTCTGACGTGAAATAAAACCCCCATTTACCCACCACGGTTTGCTCACTCACAGCCTGACTTAATGCTCCCTCCCACCGCTCCAAGCTCCCTCAAGTTGCTGAACCTACATGATAGTACAATTCATGGGGTGCATTTCAGAGGACATTTGCTAAATGCACCTGAAGGTCAAAGAAAGGAAATTCATTCTCAGTGATGAGTGAAAAAATAAAGAAAGGAAGAGGAGAGAAAAATGCAAGAATTTTTTTTTAAAAGCTGGAAGTGAGAATTTAAACAAAAGACATTTAATGGGTGATTTTTATTCCTTCAGAATATAATATGATCAGCATGGTAAATCTACCTATAAACTAAACTCCACGCCAGACAACTCCCCAGGTCTTTCTTTCCCTAATATTTTTTCACTTGAATTGAGATTCCAATGTCTCTATTACAAATATCTGATTTTAAGAGAGGATTAAAGGCTAAAATATATGGTGTTACAGAGGCTGACAGTTTAGACTTTAACTGAGAAATTAGATGTGTATTTCTTCTTCTGCATTGTCTTCAAATATTACCCTTTGGGCTGCTGCTTAATTCTCAGGAACAGAAGCATACTTTGAATGTTAATTAATTAAAGGGGAAAATGAGAAGAATGCAAGACGAAGGGCACCCTGACCCCTAGTGTTTATTTTTCTGTCTGTCTTCCCTGGGAGTAGTTGTGCTGATACTTCAGACTATTTAATTGGTCTTTTTTTTTTCTTTTTCCATTCTTGTGACCTAGTTCTCTCTTTTTTGTGGCTATCACTTTGGTCAGTGAGAGAGGCTAAATGCCATTGATTTCTTTCTTTAATTTTGGTGATTATTTCCCATGCCTACAGGAAAAAGTCATCTGAGAAGCAATCTCAAAAGCTGCTAACAATCTGGCAAGGACTTCAGAGAGCAGATGAAACTACTGAGAATTTCTTAGGTGCCCATGGGTAAATTAAATGGTTGGGTTATCTGACCTTTTCTCTTTTGAAGCTGGCATCCCAACAAAGCTTCACACAGCCAGGCAGAAGGTCTCTGTGGTCCTGACCAAAAGAAACTGATCCATGTATCTTCTGAAAAACACTGCGATGAAAGAGAAAGGCCTATTTCCCATTTTGAGCTTTGTCAGTAAGTCTTTTAACTGCTGTGTCTTAGTTTTTCCATCTACAAAATAAAGTCAGTCATTGAAATATCTGTTGAGCAGTAGGCATTGTTTTACGCTGAAGGGATACAGCAGGGACCAAACCTGACCAGACCCCTGCTCTTTGTGAAATGGCATTGGTGAGTTCACAGGAAATGGAGACTGTCCATAGACCTGTAAATTAATACAGAAGAAAATTCCAGACAGTGATGACACGTATGGAGAGCAGAAAACTGGGCGGGGTCACATAAAGTAACTGGGTGGATTAGGGGATGTCTCCCTGAGGAAACTTGGTTATACTGGATGGAGACAGGACTAAGGGGACAGTAAAGTTGACATTGAGAAAGACTCTAAGACAAAAATTAGGTTCCTGTCTTTCAAGGAAGGGCAAATGACACTGTGAAAGAGATAAGATGAGAGTGGGAAGAGATACAATTGAAGAAGTGGGCTTGGGCCATGAAGACCTTGTCAATATGGTAAGGAGTTAATTTGAATTTAGTCTTATCCAGTAGAAATATATTGCAGGCCACACATGTAACTTTAAGTTGTCTATTAACCATATTAAAAAAGAAATAGATAAATTAGACTTAATAATATGTGCCATTTCAGTGAGTATATAAAATTGTCATTTCAACATGTAATCACTTAAAATTATTAATGAGCTGTTTTAAATTCTCTTTTTAGATTAAGTCTTTGAAATCCAGTATGCATTTTGCATTTATAGCATGTCACCGTTGGGATGCCAAATTTTCATCATAAATTCTTGCCTGCGTGTAGATTTCATAAAATGTACAATTTAAATGGTAGATTCACAAACCTAAATTATTCCATATATACTCAAATGCCTTCCAGTAATTAAATGAAGTAACAGTTTTTAAACTTAAATGAATTAAAGTGAAATGAAAATACAACTTAAATTCTTTGTTTTGATGGTTTTTAAGGTCCAGTGGATACACATTGTTGACGGCTGCCAGATTGGACAGCATATAATATGAAAGCTATGCTGGAATAAATAGAATTTGATTTGCTTTAAATAAAGATCGCTGGTTGCTGTGTGAAGAACGGTCTGTGTCTGGAAGTCGAGAGGTAGTAAACAGACTAGATAGAGTTTGGTAACTCTTTACTGTAAAGGGCCAGATAGTAAATATTTTACGCCTTGTGGTCCATCCAGTCTTGGTCTCAACTATTCAACTCAGCCATCGCAAAGCGAAAGCAGCCATGTGTAATACATGGAAGAATGAGCATAGTTGGATCCCAGCAAAACATTATCGATAGACACTGGAATTTGAATTTCATACAATTTCACAGGCCATGAAATATCATTCTTTGCATTTCTTTTACAACCATTTTCAAATGTAAAAACTTCTTAGTTTTCAGAGGTACAAAACAGGGTACGAAGCCAGGTCGTGTGCTGGCTTGCTGCCCCACGAATCGGGGCTCAGGGGCCGAGGCTGTGGCAGCGGGAGAAATCCGTCTCCCGTGCAGGAGCAGGCTGAACTCGCCGCTGTCTGGGCGGGGGAGTGGGGGTGGAGGAGCAAGGAAAAAAGCCAGCCTCTCGTCTTCATTTTGAGCCCAACCAGATGATTTCCAAAGTTCTTTTCAAGGCCAACAATTTGTGATCTATGATCTTTCAGTAAAATATAATTTTTGGATCAGATTTTAGAAGAATATTCCCCCTCCTCCTCGAGTGGATGTACTCCAACATCTGGAAGTTGCACACCTGGGAGTTTCCCCGCTAGAGGAGAGTTCTGTAAATTAGCTCCTCACTGACAGTTTAGTTACACGTATTTCAAAATTTGCTATTTGTCTATTGCAGAAATGTGTGGATCTTAGGACAAACTTTTGTATCTACCAGTGATATATTTCAACTCTGTTCAGCTACAAACCTGTTTAAATAGGTTAAATGTGCTCATTTTAAATCAGTTTCTTTGGGAATTCAACATCGTTTCATTCCCCTCTTTTTTTTTTCTCATGCTATTGTAGTTGTCTCCCAGTAAGCAAGGGTTTCATGGATTCAAACAGTAATTGATTTTGTTTTTAGCTTTTATTTGAATGTATCCTTTCTCTTCAAATATATTATGCATCCCCAGTGAAACTCATAAATTATAGACAGAGCGAAAGTTAAAATCAGACCTGAATGTGGTGTAATGCCCAAAGGAAGCTATTTGAAAAGGTTACAAGCTGTCAAAAAACAATTTGTATGGTTAAAAGCCACACAGTTAGATGCCGTTAATGGAGTATCTGTAACGATTATTTGGACATTGGTTGCTTATTATGTTTCTGTGGCAACTAATCAGTGTGTTCCTTTGGAAGCCAGAAAGACCTGGAATTCAGCACCTATTATCTAAGAGACGTGAGTGGTGGAATGCACTGTCCCACATCAAACAAACAGCGCCACTTCTTGCTCCAGATTTTAATAATTCCCCGCCCCCTCTCAAATTGTCATTGGTGCTGATTGCAAGAATAAAGACTAGTTACTTCAGTGAAAGGATCATAAAATCAATCATGTGGATAAAATTACTGAGCCATCCAGCCAGCTGGTCTCTATTTGGCTCTACTTTGGTTCATTAGTTTACGGGGTGAATTCACTCCATATTTAAGGAAAGCAAAAACGGCATCAAAACTAGTTTGTGATTAATTGCAGCTTTTTAGAGAGGAATGCGTTTGCAAATGGAGAATATGGAATGTCAGATCCTGCTTTCCGATTAATTATGGACTTGTCTGAAGCGCAGCCTTCTTTTTGTGTTTATGTTAAAGCTGGATATACATTAGACAAGTTTTCAGCTCCTAACCACTATTATAAATGTTTTAAAAGTTTCTCTTGAGCAACTTAACAATTTAAGATGACACATTGTTGGTTGGCCAGAGCGTACACATCTCCAAACAATGGCAGTGTCATCCGCCTGCCTGGCAGTGTGCTCTTGGCCTCCGTCTTGTATTGTCATTCAGGTGATTAGATGGGTCTGTGCAACTGTAAGCGGATGTTGACATAACTGTACATCACAAAAAATATTTTGGCTTCCATGCTTTGTTAGTAGTAAAATGACTAGTGTTAATTACTTGGGCATTTAACGGACCCAGAAATAACAAATACACGATTCTTGCGATTTGGAAAACCTTTTATGAAAGGACATAAAAGTGGTCAAGCAACTCTGGATCAGTGCCTCTACACATCTAACTCCTGGTAACAACAGCCAAAATAAGTGCAAAGAACACAAATGCTTTTAAACAAAAGGAACCCAGTAGGATGGAGCACTAATATTTAATGCTAAGTCTCATAAACACAGAAAGGAAAAATCTGTTGAATAAACGAGCCAAATGTCATAAATATACCTCCTCATGTCAAAGACTGGAATTAGTTCTCACAGAACACAAGAGGCGAAGCAAAACAGCTTCCCTTGGCGAGTCATGGTGGAAACATTCTGCCTTGAAGTAAGTCAAGTAATTGACAAAACCATTGGTTTAGAAGCAGTGAGTATTTCAGATATAAGCCCGATGGCTCTAGGGTATGACCTCCGAGCATGTTTGGGGATGGTGTCCAATATGCAAATCCCTGCCATATGCCATGAGACTAAGAGCCACAGGATTCGCCATGAGTCTTGGACTGCCTTTCTCATTCCCCGTTTCTTTCCTAAATTCTATACCGTCTGAATTTACAAGAACTTGTCTATAAGTAAAAGGTCAGAAACCATAAGTACACCCTCAGAAAAGTGAATTTGTTTCAAATGAGAGAATTTTAATTCTTTTATTTGGCACTGAGAAACTGAGTCTCAGAAAGGAATGAAAACATAGGTAACTCATTCAAAATTATCTATTTCTTTAGTACTGTTGGGATAATTTGCAGAGAATTTTACAACATGTCTAGAATATGTGTTTAAAAATAATACTCAAAAAACTCATAAAATAAGTGGGGAAATTATTACCTTCAAAATTTTATAAGTGAAGAAACTGAGATTTGAAGAGGTAAAAGTAAGTCATCGTTTTTTATCTAGCTGGTTCTTTCTGACTTTGAATTGCCCACTATTCTAAACTGCCTTGAAATTTAAGTTTATTTTTCTCGCCATGCAGTAAAGTATAATGAAAAGCTAAAGCATGAGGATAGAAATTGAAAGAGAGTGTAATTTTCTTTGTATCTAGCTCCAGAGATGACAGCTTTCTTGATTAAAGCAGATATATTGAGTACCACTGGAGCACACTGGAAGAAGAGCAATCCTAGAATTTTGGCAGTGAGGCTCAGTAGATGAGCTGATTTTTCCACTTTTAAAACCTAGTATTCCTCTCATAAAAGTCCCTCAAAATCTACCCCAATCTTTTCAGAACTAGCAAATCTCAAACAAAGTAGAAATCAACATTTGCTTAAAAAAGTCAAATGACATAGGGCCCTAAGAAATGTATCACATAAGAAATGCAATTTTAATGGTCTGTTATATAAATGATACATAATAACGCATTGTAATTATCTATTATTTACAAGTATGTTCTAAGAATTACTTAAAATTAATTGGGAGCAAGATTAACAATTTTAATCACTTTATGTAATATTCATGAGCATTCACAAAACTGTGAGACATTTCTTTAATGAATTAATGATATTTGATTTTTTTTCACAGAATTTAAGACTACGAAGTCCCCATTTGATAGTTCAGTGTATGTGTCTGAAGTTACTGTCAGCCTCTTTGCAGAAAGGGCTACCACATACTTCGGAACTACCAAACCTTCCATAGTTACACAAGTGATTCTTTTTGCATTCAATAGTGAGTCAGATTCCCCCATCATAGTCAACTGGACATAGCAACAGTCACAGCAAGAATACTTTTGCGGATGGACAACAGTTAGAATTTTCAAAACATACAATCTGGTTCCAGGGCAGCCCTTATTTTGTTTATTTCCTTGTTCTTCTCTGCTTCTTTCCCTCAGTGAAAAATTGAGTCTATACATCTCAACACTGTAGTCAGTTCTTTCGTCTTTTTTTCCCCCTCTTAGTCTGAGGGATTAGCAGTTTGTGCATTGAGCATTCTTCTATTATTTTTGTATACTAAAGCTTCCATTTTACCATTTATATTTCAAGTAACTCTGTGTTGTCTAAAATAATGTAACATTTTATATTGTTCTTTTCTTATTGTGGCCTATTATAATTACACATGTTTACTAGCTTCTTAAGTTGGAGAAAATGAATTCAATGCTTAAAAAATATTTTTCTAGTCTTGCAATGGTCAGAATTTTTGTTGGTCCATTTCCATCCTTCTGCTATATGTTGTTAGCAGTGCTGTGGCTCCCTGATTACCAGTTCATAATATAATTTACTGTGTAGTGGTATAACCATGGCACTGGAATACTGTGGTTTCATCATATATTTTTTTTCATGTACAAGAGGAACCAGAAATGGAAGGCAGAAGAGGAGAAGACAGCACATCTACAGGAACACACCTTTCAGAGACACAGACTCCTATAGAACTGAGGCATATTTGAAACTATAGCCAGGTATTGTATTTGGTAATGAGGAAATTGGTAGAAAGTTAAGTGATTTAACAAAACTAGAAATTATGATTTTTCTTTTGTGTCCAAAAGAAAATAATTTAAAAGAAAGCACATTTCAAATTTCCTTGAAGCCAAGCTGGCATTGACTTGCATGTGGACTAATCTTTATAAAGATATTACTGAGATAGCAAAGCACTTCTGAGGTTTCTCTTAGAGGAGAGAGGTTGCAGATTTGGGTCCTAAAGTAGCTGATTTATTTTGCAAAAGTTTCTTAATCATTCTGGGCTTTAGTTTCCCTAGAATACTCTAAGTAATATTTAGAGCATTAAGTATATAGGTATTCATAAAGTAATAAACTACATTCTTATTAAAATAGGCAGTCACTAAATGTTTATTGAGTTTATTATAAAAAGACTACTTACTCATCTAATTGAAATATATAACTAGCATAGTTATGGGAAACTGAATCAGTTGGGTGGATACCATATCCTATAAAATGTATGTACCATTCTTCAAAATTTGGAATTCAGTCATTACCCTGCAACTGAAGCATGAAGAAAAGACCAATGAAAAGCTGTAAGTAATGCTTTGAGTGCTTAGTAATTTAACAGATTGGTAGATGGGATTTCTTTATGTCTTGGGGTCTTGGATGGGGCTCCAAAGCTGAGTAGCTCGGTGGTAAGTGCCATAAACTCTAAGGAAAGATGGGCAACTTCTCAGTATTGAAGTAGCTTTTCTCTTCTTATCTAGAGAACAGAATTCAGATATTCAAAGGAAGAGAGAACATGTTTTTTTCCAAATGACTAATTTACAATTTAATACAATTTACCTAAGTAAATTCAATGCCTCTTTAAACATTTAAAGATGTGTGCAATCATTACAAAAATCCTGGAAACTTTTCATTGCTTTCCAAATGTAATTTATTACCTCTAACCATCATTCCTCAATCTTCATCTCCTTCATAATCCTAGGCAACTTCTTAGTTACTTTTTACCTCTATAGATGTCCTTCGGTGGACATTTCAATAAGGGGAGTCACAAAATACATGGTCTTTTACAATTAGCTCTTTCATTAAGCACAAGGTTTTCAAATTTAATTCATGTCATATCATGTGTCAGCATTCACACCATTTTTATTGTTAATAATATTCCACTGTATGTGTGCATATCAGTACTATATTTTCTTATTCATTCATTTAGTGATAGACATTTGAGTTGGCTCTACTTTTGGCTATTCTAATTAATGCTAATGCTGCTATCCATATTTGTGTACAAGTTTTTGTATGACCATCATTTACATTCTTTGGGTTATATAGCTAGCTGTAGAATTGCTGTGGCATAATTTAACTTATATGTTTAAACTTTTAAGAAACTGCCAGACTGTTTCCAGAGTGGCTGAACTCTTTACACTAAACTCTTTACACTACCACTAGCAATATACGAGTTTTCCTCTTTTTTGTAGCCCTGACAATACTTGTTATTATCTGCACTAGTGATTGGAGGTCCAGGACTTGGACTCCCTTGAATTGGACCAGAGTCTGAAGAAAGCGTTACGGTCATAGTGCTGGTCCTTTAAGACTATGAGGGACATTGGCGCTGGACTTTTCCATTTTAACAGGTCTGAATTAGTGTCTCATTGTGGTTTTAATTTGCATTCCCAATGTAGCTGATGATATTGACTATCTTTTCAGATGCTCACACGTCATTTGGAAAACTGTCCATTTAGATAATGCACCCAGATTTAAAATTGGTCCATCTATCACTTTGTAATAAAAGAAACCTTATGTATCCCTGGTTTACCCTTGCCAGGTAAGCCTGCTCTGAAGTATAGACATGAGAAGTGTCTGGAGGAAGAGATATATCATTTCCAAGATGGGACATTTATGAGCTTTAGCAACTTCCAGTTCCAGCTCTGCCACTGATTTGGAGTGGAACCTGAAGAAAGAGTCATGATAGAAATGACTTGTTCTTCTGTAGATTGAGGGTGTCAGTGCAGAACTTTTCCATGAATCACCTGGACATCTGCATGGTTGGTGACTGAAGCTATTTAGAAAGCTGCCAGGAGTTTGAGTCTGTAGATACAGTATTAATTTAAAAGCTGAAGAGGATTGGAAGTGGTTAGCTTGAACATGTATTGGCTATGCAGTGAGGTGGTTAGTACACAGGTGCCATCTAGGGATCTCCAAAGGGCTCTTAAGGCAGTCCAGGAGAAGGACAGTTGGAAGAAAAAGGGATACATTACATGACTACTGGTCTAGAAAACCCTTGTCCCTTTCCTATATCCCCCTCACACTGTTTTCCCCTCTGTGAACCCCAGAACTTCCTCAAACAGAAAAAGCCACTGTAGGGAGAGGAAACAAGTGGAGAGAAGACAGAGACAGCACTCTGTACTCTCACTTTTCTATTTGTTTTCAAGATGCAAGCCAGACATATGTTGAGGTAGGGGAGCAAACTCTGAAATGGATAAAGCTTGGATTTAATTAGATTGTATATTTTTAAACTGAAAATAATACTGCTGTAATAGCCAAAAGGGGCCACAAAAACTAGGGAGAACATCCTAGGACATTTTCTAAGTCAACAAAAAGGAGATCTAACAGAATATTTCTAAGTAGCAATAAAAGAAGGCAATGATTTTGTGTTGTATTCTATCGTGTTTAGTCTGTTTGGCACACACATGTAAACACACATGAACATGTATGCAGATATCTACATAGTCTCAAAATGCTGCATTCATTTTAGGTTGATGAACCAGCTATGGTCTCTATAGCACAGAAAATTGTAGGATGGAGTTGTATAGAATTTTCTGTGATAAGACAAAAGGCAATGATAGAGTCAGGCCATGGAAGCCAAGTCTATGATGAGTAATTCATAGCTAAAGTATTCACTAAGTAGAGTGGCTTACTAGCATTGTAGTGACTCTAATAATTGCTTCATTTACCTTATGTGATTAATGAGATTCACTGATCTGTCATATCCCAGATCTTTCGTAACAGTTAATTTGATAAGTGAAAATATTTAGTCAAATCGTTGGTTAAAAATAATACTGCATTTAGACAAAATTTCCCAAATTCATATATTAATGATGCAAGGTGTTAATTGAAAAAAGTAGGCATTTTAGGTAGCACTCTCTTGGATGCTGGATTGGAACAAGATAAATCCATCTCCTAGAGCTGGAGCCTCTGTGCTTCGATCAGGTCAGGCCCAAGATCAAGAGAAAGCTCATGTGCTAAGAAGTTTGGCATGACATCTTAGAGACTCAGAGCACGGAGGCCCTCTACACAAACAGAACAAATCCTTTTTCAGTGCTTTTAGACCTTAACAAACATGGGGTGATGTCTAAAACTGCACCTCCCCACTAGGCAGCTGGCCCCCACCCTGCGAACCTCTGAACTCTTTTCAGCGTTTCTTAAATCTGCCCCATTGAACAATCTGCGTTCATTGTAACAAATAGAATCTCAATGAATTGAACTCTGAAGAGACTTTCTAGTTGAGAAAAAAGGAGGGCTGATCCTGTATTCTCTTTAGTTTGAAAAAGGAAAAGAGTCCAGCAAATGAGAAATCTTGGGAGAACCAAGTTCACTGGAATGGGTGGGAAGCTACAGAGACAGGGAGAAGAGTGGATAAACTTGTATGAGGTAGGGAATCAATTTCCAGGTGTCCCAAGAATAAAAAAAAAAAATTAGTGCACCGTCAGAGCTTTAGCTGTGTAACTATTAGATGTCACCATGAACATTTTCATTTCCCTGTCACAGGGTGGTGAATGTAATTAAATGTCTTCATATGTAAGGCAGAGCTTGGAGTGAGACTCATCAAAACTATAAAGTGAGAAAAGAAAAACGCACCAGTAGTCATTTGGAGGTATAATAAATATTTGTCTAATCTGAATATTTATAGCTTGTATTAGCTTACCGGGCATCGCAGTCTGATAAACCCGCGCTGTCGCCCAGGCACACACAATTCATTGCCTCGTATCGTCGTGATTATCTATGGCCCTCTCACTGCTCACCCATTGCTTCAGTTGTATCCGGAGTAAAAATAATAAGCCATAAGCTTCCCTGCTGCTTAACCTCCTAACAAATCATTCCCAATTCCAGGCCCAGTGTCTATTATTCAAAGCAAATTAGGATCATGCAGACAGATTTTTTCTTCTTCACCGGGGCAGCTGACCTCTCTCCCCTGAAGCTGTCGACCCATGCAAATGTTACATTTAGGAACCCGTTCTTGATTTTAGGGAGTTACAAAACTCTAATAACTTAACAAGCAAAACATAGAGCTAGGCTTGCAATGCTTCGTCACACAAATTAGCTAGACAAATAAAAAGGATTTAAAGAAATCTTGAAAATAACACTTATCATCAGTCTCCCATTCAGAAATAATGAAGGGAGACAGTTTCTACAGATTTAGTAATAAGGCACGACAGAAATGTAAATACAACATGTTATGACCTTCCTTCTCAGAAACAATAAGCATTTTGTTCATTATTCAGAGCCTCTTTGTGTACAATGAATATGGTGATGAATCGAAGTTATGACATCAATTAAATCACAAGTTTATATTATTTTCCAACAGAGAAAATGCAGATATTTTAAGGTAGGTAGCAAAAAGGATGAGTTACTGTCTGTTGTTGGTCTCTAAATGAGTTATACATATTCAAAAAAGGAACATTAAAGAAGCTTTATGAAGCCAGGATCATATATTACTTCTACTCTGAACAAAGATAACATTTGTAGAATTCCATTAGCAATAAATCTTTTAGATTTTTTCACTTAAAATCTTACGATCCCGATGGGAAGAATAGATAATAAGTAAATAGAACTCTGATATCTGTCAGGAATTTGCCTGAATTTTAGTTGAACTAATTTGACAGGGGGATGAAGAAAAAAGATTCTGATGAATGAATGTATTTGAATTTATTCTTTAAAGGCACCACTAAAAAAGAAACAAATGTACTTACCCTGTCACATTTGAAAAATGCAGGATGTATCATATACAATTATCAATGATATAAAGTAAATATACTGGAATAAAAGATAGTCACAGACTATAGAAAAGTTTCAAAGAATATTGAGCTTTAATATGTTTTCAACCATATTATATAATAAAATATAAATAGTTTGGTATCACGTCTTTCTCCTGTTAGTAATTTCGACATTAGAGAGAAAAACAGATGAAAAATTGTTTTATAAATTCTTTCTTCCCTTATTCAACAAGTGGTTATGTCATGAAAGAAAAAAGCAAGAAAGAATTAGAAACATTTTGGAATGCTGTATGTAACACACAGATTTATATTCTAGGAGGATATGGCCTTCCCTGATGCTTTCGAGTATGCAGTATCTAGCATAGAAGTGGCTTTCAGGGCCCCTGTAAATTCATGTCCATTTCCTAAAGCAAGGGCGAGTGTGGTTCTGGGAAAAGTGGACTGCACCATGCTGTAGGACTTCTCGAGATGAGGTCCACTTCATTAAGATATCTAGACAGAGCATTACTTGCCTTTTTAGAAGCGCAATGCCCATGAACTGGAATCACGGAGTGTCACTTTAGCATCTTAGGCTGTTTTGGATGCTAAAGAATGGTGGGAAATGGCAAGAGCAATGCTGATGGTGGCAGCCTTGGAGAATATCTTCTTTTTTCAAACTGGTGTGTGAAGTCCGCTTAGATCAAACTCACCAGAAAAAGCCAGTTAACGTAGAACCCCTTAAAACTGAAGCCAAAATTTCATCCACAACAGTTGGAAAAGGAAAGGTTAGTTGGAACTTTATGTAGAAATATAAAATTTCAAATCAAGGAATTTTTAAAGCAAAATTTAAATTGTAATGAAATTATTCTCAAGTCCTTAGAACAAATGAAGGATTAACTAAATCTTAGATGTTTGAATAATCTTCCCAGCGTATTTTTAGGCATCGAATTCTTCACTTTTTACTTGAATTTATGCACATGCTCATAAAAAGATACATTCTGCAAAAATATTCCATAGTTTATTAATTTTCAAATGGGTTTTCCTAATTATCTGGTTTTTAAATTATCTTTTGAATCTCATCTTTTTCACTTTCCTCCTTTTAAATATCCTCACATAGGTAGAGCTACAAGAATTTTGCCTGTGATTTGAGCAAGTGTCTAATGTCACATTAAAACACTTTATGAAGTTTGAATTTTTGAAAAAAATTTTACTTTAACTTTTTAATTTATTTTTATATTTGCACATGAATCTGTAGATGTTCAATTGTCAGCAGGATAATAGCTGACCAAGATGTAGATTCCATTGTTAAAATAGGTGCTATGTTAAATTCAGAGGGGAATTTGAGTTGGTACTAATTTAGTAAGTGGTCAGTTCACTAATGTGTATTTTCATACTATGAAAACTTGAGATTCATAAAATGAATACTCAGATATGGAATTAGATACCTGTCTTTATTTGAAAATTTACTGGTAATTCAGGGAAAACAGTATAGATGTTAATAACAGCTAAATAGCTAATATTTTTGAAGATGAATTATGTCCTGACCACTTAACAAGTATGGATTTGTGCCTAAATTCTCACTGCTCCATGTAATAAGGAGAAGCATTTGGCTTCAATTTGCTAATTTCTTTGTAAATAGCTTAGATTTCTTTACTGCAGATCTTTGTTGTGTCCACTGAATACAGAAACTTATGTAGTACTCAATAATTGTCAGATGTTGTGCTAGGCTCTGGGGATACAAAGATAGATACCCATTGTGTCTTTTCCTACAGAGAGCTGAGATCTAGGAAAAACACTGGAAGGGATAAGTACTGTAAATTGTGATCCTAAAAAACTCCAAAATGAAAAACTAGTGGTTAGAATGTACTTACTATGTGTAAGACAATATATGAGATGGTTTACTTAGGTCATTTCATGTAGTCCTAGAGACCTTATTGGTGACTGAGGCTAGACTCGCACCCAGATCATTCAGAGGCCAAGGTCACGTCCTTACCAGTTCAGTATCAGGTACTGGTCCTACACTAAGTGCAGCCAGTTTGAGGTCCAGACGCCATGGCACTATCCAGCAAGGGTCGCAATCCCAGAGGAAAATCCAACTGTCATCTGAGCTTGATGTGCATTGGGAAGGCAGAACAAGAGGGAGATGTGACAGGACATAAGGCAGATTCAAGAATTACTCTAATTTTGTTTTCTACAGTATTATAAGAATAGTGTTGTGAAGCCCATTTTACACTACATTGCTTAGACTATAACAATGTAATTTCATTCACAATTATGTTTAGAGTTCCTAACACCAGAAAATACCAAATGAAGTCTTATGTCTAATCACTGTCCCTATTTTTATATAAAAGCTTTCAGAAGTCCACTGCCTCAGGAAGTGTACTTAAGAGAGATTGTTACTCAGATGATCACTGCTTCTTCTGATTCCTTCCACAATGTATATTTACCCAGAAATGTCACATGAGATTTTGCATTTGTATAATGCCTTTTAGGGCAACGAAAACCCAATAAAATCAGTCGGCTTATTTAATGTTCAAAGTGTTTAATAAGCTTTTTTTTGAATGAGCCATTTAAATGAGTTTTTTCTTTTTTCATTAATTAACTCACCAGAGCACCAAATACTTATCAGATAAATGAGTTGATGGGGTCCCCAGTTTAGTTGAAGATGCAATACGGAAAGCACTAATTAGGCAGGCAAGAGCTCCAGATAATTAAAGAGTGATTAATAGATTTTTGTGCTACCAAAATTAAAAGTAACTAATTGGTTGAAAAAATATTTAAAATCATATCTTAGAACTTACATGTTGAACATGATTCTGAGGGACACTGAGATTATTTTGATTTTGTAAAGAGGAAAGGTTTTGGTTTTTCACTCATTTCTCCCCCTTCTGACATCTTGTGTCAAAGTGTTCCCATGTTAATAGTAGAATCTAATGGAAGTTTATGCAATTAAATATAGCAAGAGAGTTTATAGACCATTTATCATTGGATATGGGTCATATACTGTAAATTTCAGAAAATAAAAGGGAATTCCATTTGTAGCCCACTCTTGCCTGAAGCTTACCTAATGAAATCTTTCTCACTCATAGAATTAACAGTGTATCCAGCTGAAAGGTATTTAACATTCTCTGTGCATACTAAGGATGCAAAAGTAGAATAAAACCTTGCATACTTACAACAGGGGATTTTTTGTTGCTTTTTCTTCAGCCTAAATTAGGCAGCTCTTGTTCATTTAGTGCATTTGAAAGGAGCTGAACTTTTAAAATTCTGAACTGTCAGTCCCCATCATTTCATCCGACAGCTGACACTTTGAGAGGGAATAACACACAAATCATGTAGGAGACTGAAACACTGCTAATAAACGCTATTGTTTCTCCCAGCGGAAGGGGAGTACCTTAAACACGTGTTTGCAGATCCAACCGGTTTGTTATGAAGCAAAATACGTGTTTGGCTGTCACTGGTTTTGTTTGCTACCTGCAGAGCATAAAATTGCTGATAAAAAATTGAAGAGACATAAGGGCAGATGCATTAAAACCATGCTTTTCTTCTTTCTGTCCCCCTGTCTCCCCAGCTTTCCATTTTAATATTATAAATATTGAGTCTACCTTCATTAAGGCGTGGGACTAAGTAAATAGTGTATGGTTCTTGAGATAATTACAAGATCTTTGTATGTATGGGGAACGAGAATTCTGAAACATTTACTTGTTTGCTTAATCTCTGTGCTTTGTTAGCGAGCTAACTTGCAAAAATGGGTTCTGCTATTTTGAAATTTTATTTCTGAGCATCTATGATTATTTTGGAGGTATTTAAACTTTCCCACCACGGAACTGCTGAAGTTGGTGTTTGTGGGAAAATTGGAAAGCGCTACCTTCGTAATATAGAAAACCTCTGTAAATTCTCCAGATCTGTTCACCCGACCAAACCATATAGCAGAACACAGTATATTTTGTAAAAGTTTCCTTCATTAATAATAATTAATGTCAGATAATTAGTCAACAAAAGATTTTGTTTTACATGCAACTCCTGTGACACAGGAGAAATGGCTTGAGAAATAAAGTATTTCACCTACTTCATGGAATCTCACTGCTCTTAGCACTTAACATCTGAAATGTTTTATAAATACTGCCATTAAACTTAGTAACTTTCTTTGATTATCTTAGTAAGTCACAGTAAGAAATCTAATAGATTGAAATAGGTATAATCAGATAAGGAACTAGAAAGCTTATATTTTGATGTTTAGATTATGAAAAAAGCATAGAACTGTGAAAAGCTTTAGAATGGCATACATTTCTTATTTTATACAACTTTTAGTTTCCAATGCAAATGGTAAGAAAAGGAAATTATTTTCAATATTGTTTCTTGCTCATGAACTGACAGAGATAACTCACTTAGCTGTCTAGACAGGAAACACATACACACACACACATGAAAACATTAAAGAGCTCACTGCCACATGGTCTTGCATAATGCTAACATATGCACATACTTACACATGTGTATACAAAGCACAGTTGATTGAGAAAGGGTTCACCCGAGAGTCCGGAAAGTTAGTTCTAGCATTATTTTACACGTAATTTTTCAGCACCTCATAAGATCTATTTGGGAAAAGAGTGAAGAAAACTAATTCTCTCAAAAGAAAATGCATTGGGCTTTTATGGAATAGTGCTGTGGTAATGCAAGGAACCGTGATGTCAGTATGAGATATGTAATCTACATGGTTTTCATTGGAAGAAATGGGAGTCTGAATGTCCCAGAGGGACAATGAAAGTTCTCCCTGGTGAAGCCATTACTTTACCTTCCAGTCTTACTATTCTGACCTCTCCTAAAGGTTTTCTTGAATTGTGTTTAATTTTAGTCACCATCCGTTTGCTTACTCACTGTCTCAAAACCAACAGGTCAGAGGTCAATGGGTGATTTTTACAATTCATGACTGTCATAGGAGGTATGATTCCCAAGATAGCTGTGGTGAGTAGCCAGTCTCACAGATGGATAACACCCAGAATGTTATTCTGTGGCTGAGATTTTGCCGGAGTTGCCCCTTATGCCCACAAATATGCTGTTTGCTTGGTTTGTCATTCTCTTCTGAAGGCACTTAGGAGGGGTGGGACTCCACTGTGAGCAGTTAGGGTCCTCCATATAAGAGCTCAAGTGAATTAGAGTTCCAGTGACTTGAGTCTCAGAGGCAATTATGGAGGTTTTCAGTAGTTAAAGCAAGGAAACTTGCAAAGAGTCCAATTCCATTGCTGGCTTGATCTTTAAATTAATGTTTCCACAGACACTATATATATGTATGATAGCATATAGAGGCTGGGAATCAAGGAATTGAGACCCTAGAACAGATTTAAAGCAGAGAAAGTGTGTCTTTATGGGAGGCTGGATTTTCAAGTATTATCTAGGGCAAAAATTCCTTTAAAATATTAAATTACCTGGTCACTGTATAGCAGAGAACAGTTTCAGAGCCCGGACTTCACTCTTTGTCACTCTGCATAATGTCAGAGACCCCTAAAAGGGCATTTTCCAAGATATATTGCAAATTGTTATGCAATTCCCTATTCCTCTGGCCAGGAGAATTAGGAATTTGGGAATTTTCTTTATGTGGGATAGGGGAAAGAGTAGAATGAATTGACAGGAAGATTTATTTGTAAGGGTACTAAAACCTAATGCAGTGCCACAGGATACTCACTAAAATAATTTAAAAGAAGGTAGTGAAAAGACTGAACTGACCACTACAGAGAATAGGTTTGAAAAAACCCTTTCAATACAATGTAAATACAAGAGGACATCGTTGACGTGATTGCTTCCAATTTCACTGGGAGGCCTGAGGAACAAGGAGGTAGCGGTTACTGAATGGTAGTTAGTTAGCGGTTACTAAATGGTGCAGTTTCTTGGTCTATTACATGTTCGGAGTGGGTGTGCACACACTTCTCAGTAATGTGTTTTGAACCCTGATTGGAGCTGAATGCCCATCTTGTGAATCACTGATTATTCAGTGCTTGTGCAAGTGATTCCTATCGTCAAAATCTTGTCTTTGGAGTTAGACATATCTGGGTTCAAAGATGTGCTACGTAGTTACTTAGCTGAGTTCCCTGGAATTTACTAAATCTTTCAGGGCCCTTAAATAGGTTTAATAATTGTATCCATTTTAAACAAAAAGAGATTGTATGTGGAACCTGTTAAGCAGGCTTCCTAGGGGTAGGTAGTATAGGTCAACATTAGTTACACGCAGAAATGAACAAAGGCAGCTGCTATGATCGCCCTAATCAGGATACTAAACGTTTAGAGGAAGGAGGTCCTATAGATCTGAGCTGACTTCACACAACTGAAATGCTCTGTTGTTAGCACTTTGGTTAAAAAAAAACAAGAACAAAACTTTGATCTTTCCTTATCATTATTATTATGTTTTTTAATCACCAGTGAGTACACTGCAGAGAACCATATTCTAAATGTGTTTTTACAGCAATAGATGAAATGTTACTAAAGATGACAAATGCAAAATATTGTTTGTTATCGAACAAGAGTGATTCACAGAGTGTTCCTCATATGCGAGCATACATCGCAATCATTATTATTTTGGACTGGATTGATACTAAGACTTCATGGAGACTCATTCTCAAATGACTTTCAGTTACGTGAATGAACCTTTTGCCAGTGAAAGAATGAAAGGATGTGATATCTCTTTCCTACTCACAAAGCCTAAGGGGATAAACTCCAAATATTAGAAACATATGGTTTTAAAGTTCTGTGTCTGAGCTTGCAACATTGATGGAGTTTTATGTAAAGAGATAAAAATCTGTGCACGGATTGTCACAAGCTGTTTGGGTGAACAGAGTCACTGTTGCTAAACCATTGTTGATATTCTTAAATGGATTGCAATGAGAACCACCTGTAAATCAGACAGGTTTAGAAGCAGTGAAAATCGTCAAGAGATCCAGGTCAAAATAATGTAAATAAGACGAGTAAAGAGAGCTTGAGTGGCACGAATGAGTAGTGATAAAGGGAGCCTCAAGAACAAAAAATACAGAAACAGACATGACTTCTGTCAGAGCACAGCAGGAAAGGGTTTCAGAGGGAGGAGAATATGATTCGGTTCCACTTGCATTTCAGATTATTTGTCTAATTATAGCGGGCATACAGTGGGCTGGAGGCTACTCAGCTTCAGCAGATACATGCAACATGAAGAATAGAGTAATCAAATTCTGAGTTGAGGAACTTTCTAGGAAACATGAATACCTGGTTGGAGCAGGATAAGTTGAGAGAGCAATAGATATTCATTAGCATTTTATATATTCTTAGGTGCCATCCTATAATTTATCTAATCTGAAGCTCAGGAGGACAGCTTGCACATCTAAAAATCTTCACAGAATATTTTGCTGTAGATGAGTTGGATGAAGGATCATGAAAATAAATATAAATAGGGATGAATTAAATGCAGTCTTTCTCTCAAAGATTTTGTTCTCATTCTTGTCGGACTCACATTAATAAATTTTCCAGATGCTGTGCCTTGGTCTTGATATCCCCCCTAAAGCCTCATTTGGTTATTGGTGGGGCTTTTTCAAAAGTGCCTGCGTCTAGAGGGTGTGATGCTGAGATCAAGAATGCTTAAGGACGAGAGTGCTACCCGTCCTCAGGGTGTGTAGTCTAGGTAACATATAGTCACTTGGTTACTTCTGACTTCCGTGAATTATTTCTCCTCTGTGATGTCCCTCTGCATTGCTACCCTACCTTGGGGCTCACAGCCAGCTGACTAAGAACTGAAACTACTACAAACTGTGAGCTAAATAAACCTTTCCTCTTCTAACTTTGGGTGTCAGGCATTTTGTCTCAGCAATGAGAAAAGTAAGTGATATATTAGGTAGTAATTAAATAGATGAAGCATCATGGTGTGTGTGTGTGTGTGTGTGTAGAGGAAGGACTCTGAGAAGTTTCCTAAGCCAAAAGAGTTCTAGAGCAGGGAGAAGAAATGCATGGTAATAATCCTAACACAAGCAGAATGCAGTGATGGCTGGGAAAATGTAGAGTACTTGGGGAGGAAGGGGTTCCAAATGTATGCACGGTATGCTTGGCTGCTACCTACTAGCTGCATAATCTACAACAAATTATTGCAATTCTCTAAGCTTCTGTCTTTTCTTGGAAAAGTAGTACCATGGTCATGTGTCTCAAAACCCTTAGCATAGTATCTGGCATATCTTGAGTGTTCAAAAGTGGTAGCTATTATTATTAATTATTATAAGCTAAGTGCTATAATTAGGGGCATTCTGGAAACTTTCATGATGTGTCATGATCTGTATTTTGAAAGGTTGAGGTGTCAACCTTGGAATGTAGTGTACATAGTTATTTAAAACAAAGCAAAGCAAAGCAAAGCAAAACAAAACAAATGAGAACAATCTTGGGTTTGATGTCAGAGACTTTGTTTTGTTTCTTGATTCTTAGCTAATTTTTATCAAAGTTCCACTGTGTGTCAAGTATTGCCTACGTTTCTTGTGTGAGCTTTGATTTGTAGATAAAAAGTTGAAATAAGGAACTTACCTATTTCTGAAGTTTGCCACTATGAAAAAGAAATGTCACAAGGCTTGAGAAAAGCATACAGTGATTTGCACATTGTTATGACTCTTATAATTATTATGTTGAAGTGGGCAGAAAGAACGGGAAAGCTCAATCCAGAGCTTTGTTTGAATTAAAGGAATGAAAGGAAGTGTAGGGGCACATGGAAGTTTCCAGAATGGCCAAGTATAGAATGAGTGGAAATCTATAGATGTAAAAGTAAGAACTTCTGTGGAGTGAGGGAATACTTTATCAAGGGCCTGAATTCTAGTTTAGAGTTTGGGCTTTATTTTATGTTCGGAAGGAAATCAGTGGTATTTTGAGAGTATTATTCATTCTAAAAAGTTATTTTACATGTTGCTTAAATGTCCAGAGGTACGTTACTATTGAGGTGATCACAAGTTAGTTTTATCCTTACACACATCTCCTGTGCCTGGTCATGGCTTATTCTTTGAGTATTCTTCAATAAACCAGTCTGTGGTGTGCATTAGTAAACTTCTATGGAAATTTAGAAACATAGTCACGTCTATTCTTTGCTCCAGACAATGAATTAACACCTGGATTACAGGGCCTAGATTATGCTTTTGAAAATTCAGTATAGGATGATTCTGATGTCCCCACAGGATTGAACAGTGGCTTTTTTTTTTTTTTTGTAATGGGATCAAACTCATGACCTCATACTTGCCAGGCAGGCACTTACTCCACTGAGCTAAATCCCTGGCCTGGAAGGTAGCTTTTAAAATGGTTTTGTACACTAGCGTCCTATGATTTAGTTGGGAGGCTCCTTAAATATCAAGACATTATGGTGACCAATTTTTAAAATCCAGTTTTTGATTTCTTTATTAGTACTTATTTGCAATTCATAATGTTTACATGCCTTGTGTGGAGTTGGTGCATATACATATTATATTTTGATACCTTTTTTCCTCTCCTTTCCCTCTCTTCTCCCCCCTCCTTCAATCTCTGTTCTTTTCCCATTTTATCTGGGAGACACAGCCATGACTCAGGAAATCCAACAAGCAGAAAGCACAGTACACTGCATGCCCAGGTTACATTTTCAAAAGTAGAAACACAACTCAGGATGGGGCTGCCTGCTGGGGCCCCTTCTCATGCTTTGTTTAGAGGAGGACTGAACTCTTTCCAGTCCCTGCTGATTTCTTTGTGTGACTATTTTCTCCAGCTCTGACTACCTGACTCCTTTGCTGACTCTCTTTTCTGCCAATATTGAAAATTTCAGAGGTGAATGATGGGTTTTCCCTGTTACTCATGGTCAATCATCCTCTTTTATTTAGATGACTTCCAGCTGATCAAGCCAGTAATACTCATGTAACAGGGCCTTAAAGGGAGTAATATGCATAGGAAATCTTGTAGAAGAGACCAGGACACCCCAGAATGGGGTTGTTTGGTAAAAAATAGTTATAATTAACCTTGATGTAGCAATTGAGATGTAGTTTTAAACATTTTACTTATGCTCTAATTTATTTAATGCACGTAGTATACATAATTTATTTAATAATACACAGTTTCAGTTTTTTGTCAAACACTGCTCAATGTACTTTACAAACATTGACTCATTTGGTTCAAATTGATGAAGCAGTTGGGATTTAAACCCAGGTGCTCTGGGCAAACAGTTTACCTGTTGGTGTCATTTATGGGGTTTGTTTCTTTACAAATACATGCTCACTTGGTTCAAGATGCTAAATGTATTTCTGTCATGCATTCAAGGAGGTTCATAAACCTGATCTACAGAGGGGTATGAGGATGACTATGTGGTCTGCTGTGTACCCCTCAATGGTCCTCTAACTCTGTATAGCAGTCTTTCCCATCATACTCCTTTTCTTTTAAATTCTCTATATATGGTGCCGATCAGATGTTTAATAAATATCCTTTCAATAAATATGGAATAAATGAATGAATAAATATATAAAAAATGAAATTTCAACAAAATCAATAACAATTGCATTGGTGTTGGAAGGAGCATAAAAATCCTTGGTAGAATGAAACGTCACATTCGATCAGTTGAGAATTTTGCTGTTCCTATTGTTTTGTTTTGAGATAGTGTCTTGCTATGTTCCCAGGTTGGCCTGGAAACTGCTTGGCTCAAGAGATCCTCCTGCATCATTCTCCTGTGTATCTGGGAAGATGAGTATCTCTTACTACACTCTGGCTGAGAATTAAGAAAGAATGATATTAAGAAAGAATGATACTTCTTGACTTTGCTTCTTATCATCAGAGACTCTACCAATACCTAATTTAAATGGTGGGATTTTGTTTTAACATTAGCTTTAAAATTTTGAGCAATTTCACACACTTAAGTTTAGGGAAGAATTTCTGCCTTTCCAGCAAGACCATTATGAGCATCAATAATCATTTTATTACTATGTTGTACACCTGGAACCATGAAGAAAAAGAAATCAAAATGAGAGAAAATTAAGTAAAATTTTATTCGCTGTGCAATTCTAGAAGCACTGATGTTGGTTAAGATTTTATTTAAGATTTTATTTTATTATAAATTTACAAAGAAAAGATGATTGAAATAGAATTCAGAGGCTATTGTTCTTACAACATACCTTATAAAGATGATGCAGTTTTAGTTAATTAGCAGGGCAGGGGCAAGCTCAACAATGGAAACCAAAAGCACAGACTAAGGTGCCCAGTAGGGGGAACGGCAGTGTGGTTAAATTACCTAGCAGTAGAAGAAGCAGCAGACAGAAGAAAGGAAAATGACAGCTACAGACATGTGATAAACCAGCACAAGGGACTGAGCTGGAGCTTGAAGCCAAATTAAACCTGTGTGTGAACCTTATTTATTTTGCTGCTGTGAAAGGAAGACACAAGCATGAGAATGGACAAGATCTATAAAGCAAGTAGCATTCAGACTGGAACCAGTTTCCCGTCAGAAGAGGATTTGTGTCCTTTCCTATTAAGAATATGGCTTAGACAGTTCTGCCGCATTAGACAGTTGCTCTATTCAGGGAGAGGGGAAGAGTCTAACAACCGTCACCCAGAGTCCTCTGATGTCACACGATGCCTCTCACTTCAAATGGGACAAAGAGGACATTTCTCTACTCAAGAGCTGCTTCTGGTGATTCCAGGTTTCTGGTCCAATTTTTCTGACACAACACATAGGGTAATCAGATACTCCTGTACCAGATTGGCGTTATGTAACATTCTATATTGTTTATGTTCTTGTTCTTTTTCAATAAATTAAGTTTTACTTTTAGTTCTGTGAAATGATGTAATTTAAAGTTACTTAGACACATTGTCTTATAAGGAAAGCATTTTTTTCCTGGAGATCCTTTTAACGTGTTATCAAACTTGCTCTGTTCCTTTTCTACTCTCAACTTGCTTCCATATTACTACCCAACTATGGCCAAGATGAAGAATATAACTAAATGAAAATATCCAGTAAATCTGATTTGTATGGATTTACTCAGAACTTTCTTAGCAAGAACTCAATAACAAAATACGAACAGTATAGGAAAAAACTAAACATTGCCAATTAGAAATCCTCAAAACCCACTAATAGAAATTAATTCAAATGGAAAATTATTTAGATTAATTCACTTACTGTTCTATGTTATACCAATATCATGCTTATTTTCTAAATCATTTTTGTATTCTTCTGTAGCAATATTGGGCACCATAGGTAAGTGTTATACTGTGTCGTAACTAAGGAGAGATCCAGCTGTTCTAACGGCTTAATAACCTAAGGCTGGAAAAGGATAAATGATATGCTCAAGTATGAGGCAAAAGGGTTGTTTGTTATTAGCACTTAATAAATACAGAGAGTGGTGGGTTTCACTGTTGCATCTCCATACATGCACATAACTGAATTTGACCATGTTTTCTCTCTCTTCTTCTTTCACTGCTTCGTTCTCCTTTCCCTGACTCCATTTCCAGACCCAAATCATCACTCTTGTACTTTCAGGTCATCAAAAAATGGAATCTTTTGGACAATTCACTATGTGGTGGTTCTCAGAGTTCATTTTCTCATATTGAGTACCTTGTCTCTGGCAAATGTGTTTATTGAAAGTCATTGTCTACAGGCAAAATATAGACTAAGAATCATTTTCTTCACAGCAACATAGTCAGAAAATAAATAAAAACACAAATTTTGACTATCATTGGAAACTAAACTGAAGTCTCTGATTTTAGAACTCTAGGATAATTTTTAAGAAGGTGGGAGGCTACTTAAGATCTATTCAACTTGTGTGTGTGTTGAATGAAAGCAGAAAGAATGGTGGTGTCAGTAAACAGTTTTTGAGCTGCGTGTTCTCTTTAACCTCATTGTCACTGTTGGCAGGGACAAAAGAAAATACAACATGTGTTTGTCTGCTCCATCAGGCAGCTTCAAGTCAGCAAAAGTGAGAGAAGCCAGCTAAAGACATCCATGAAGACTGAAGGTTGCAGTGTCCTGTCGACCATGGAGGCACTTAGGTGCCACTCACAGTGACTCCACTGAGTGGGGCTACATAACCCTTACAGTCACCTACCGCCCTCCCTATACATGCAAGAATTTCTAAGTTTTAAGCACAGAAGGTGAGCGATGAGATAACAAACCAGAGTAAAAGGAAGCATCAACCTTCTGTGGGAAGAGGGAGAGAGAGAGAGAGAGAGAGAGAGAGAGAGAGAGAGAGAGAGAGATTCCCATTAAGAAGTTTCTAAAGTATCTAATTCCTACATAGATTTTTTTCATTCCTTCTTTCAGTTCCTGCATTTAGTAAGGTCTCTTCTTTGTTCTCACCTTTACTGAAATCCAGCACTTTGAATTAGTAGTCATTTTAATGTTCCATCAATTAGACATGTAAATTATTAGATATTTTTGTCTCTCTCTTAATGAAGATGGTTGCAAATGATACTGTTAAAGATGCGAGACAGAAAAAAAATACATTATCAAAAAGTGATAACTGTAATCCACTTTACCTCTGACCTGCCTGATTTTCTCCCTTTCCCCTTATTTCCTTTCTCCTGGCTTCTTTTCTTTTTGTTTTTCTTTTTTTCCTTCACATCTTTCTCTTATTCCTTTTATACTGACATATTTATTAAGTGCACAGAGTATGGGAGGCATAGATGGATGACTCTTTCTTTCTTTCTTTCTTTCTTTCTTTCTTTCTTTCTTTCTTTCTTTCTTCTTTCTCTCTTTCTCTCTCTCTTTCTCTCTTTCTCTCTTTCTCTCTTTCTTTCTGGTACTGGGTATAGAACTCAGGGCCTTGTACGTGCTAGGCAAGCACTGTAGCAGTGAGCTATGTCCCCAGCCCCTAGATGATTTCTTAATAACATTTCAGTAATTGACATAGAAATCTTTACTCATTTGCCTTGTTCATCTTTTAAACATGGAAATGTTTCTTAATGTAGAATTTTAATGGTCTTTTAGTTTGTAAATATATCAAATGCTCTACTTCTCAGCTTTTTAGTAATACATGCACTTCAGCTGAGTTTCCTTTGTTGAGTCAGTATAATTCATGATAATAACAACATGGTATGATTCTAAAGAATGTTTGGAATTATGAAAGATTAACTTATATTCAATGTGGTTATAGAGACACTATTATTTATTGCAATATAGTCATCTGAAAATTAGCAGTCTATATCTGGCATATAAGGATTTTTAAGCACTTTTCAAAAGATGGCACTCTCTTGTTACTTAGAGATCAACAAAGGTACCAAGCTAGGAGCCTGGGGTAGGATACACTTAGAGATAACAGAAGACATTTTTTTTCCATTTCCCTGCCCTAACACCTCAGTTTTCACTGCCCGTATCATTGTTCTCCTCATATGACATTTACTGCAAGTAACAAGTGGCTTCAGTGGTGTTATCTTGTTAGATGTTTTGTTGTGGAAAAAGGAAATTTTCACATGTAAGCAGTGGTATTTCTCAGGTGCAGTGGTTTAGTTTATGGTCTAACAACAATTACAGTCAATAAATATGGAAAGTAGCCTGATAATGCAAGAGAGAAATATTAAAATTTGTATCTTTAAGGCTACTAATGATAAATTAAATGTATTTCTTTGACAAAATAATTTAAAAATCACTTTGTTACTGCAGGCTGCAAACTTTTGTTATTGTGATAGTTCAATGAGTTTTCAAACGCACACGTTGCTTCAGCAGCTCGACATATTTTCTTGTTTTACGCCTGAAACTAAATTAATTACTTTGGTTAATTTCATGAATATGCCAAGCCACAGTTATGAATAGCTGGTAATATCAAGTGCTTACATAGGGAGCATGGGATGTTACAATAAATATCTACCCAATTACCCAACAGCTGAGGGCAAATTGTTTCTGGGTAAGCTTTGAAAAAATATGCGTTTTCTATACTTAACACAAAGAGAAGCAACTACAAAGTCACTAATATAGTTTTGCTAAAAATATGATGAAGCACAAAATGTCAAATAAAAAAAATTTGCAAATATAGTATTGTATGTAATACATTTAAAACAAAGTTTCAGTGTCAGCAGAGACACCCCGTAAACATCCATTCTAATACTGTTTTAGAAACTTTCTGACAGATCTTCACAAAGCAAGGTGAAATCAGTGCAGGAATGAGTGAAGTTTGACAGTGAACCATGGCTTTATCAAATGATACAAACACATTTTCCAAATGCAAAGGATCAACAATAAAATATTTTTGTATACCAGTGCTCTAGCCTTTCAAAGGTTCACAATTTCATATGCTATATTATTTAATCTCCAAGTAATCCTATGGGGAAAGTTGGCAAAAGCAATTTCTAACATGATTCTTATTTTACAATGGAGAGAACCAATGATGAATTAGAATTAAGACAGTAGTGAGGATGGGGATGGGGTCCACGTTTAAGAGTGTACGGATACTGCAATGAGCGTGGGCCTCTCCTGCTGTACATTCACCCCCAAATTCCAGCTACTTCATAGAAGAACACATCTTCTCCCACTGGGAGTGACGAGAGGGACATAGGACATAGGACATAGTACCTAAGACTTAGGTAGCTCTGGAGCATTAATTTAGTTCTGAATGACAGCTCCCTCTTCCCGGGCTCCAGTTGTAGCAGTCTTCGTGCGAGTAAGGAAACTCTACGACTATCTATGGATTTTGATCCTGTGGTTAATACTTCACAATTGAAGAGACTTCTCCACTGACCATCATGTCTAGTTCCATGCCTTCTTCATCTTTACAAGATCTTGTCTTGTGCAGCTTCAGTTCTATTATGTCTCTGTTGATTATTTTCCTTTATCATTTCACTTTGATTTCTGCCAGAAGTAATCAATAAGAGAGATCCAAAAATGCTGAAGTTCTGGGCTAGTTTTTCGGCTGAGATTCTGGACTCTTACGATGGGTTTCTATTCTTGAGAATTCTGAGACTTCTTCTTTGCTTTTCATTTTTTTTTCCCATTTTGCATTCAGTGTGGTTAGTGAATTTTCTATTGATTCTTCTTCTTTTTCCAATATTACCTGTAGGGTGTCCAAATGGGCTTTGGAATGGCACCAACTCCATTAAAATTTTTTTGGTTTCTTGTTCTACTTTCTCTTTTAAAGATTTTTAGTAATGGTTTTGTCCCTTTTAAATTGAGTTGCTGTTGGTGACTCATCTCTTTCTTTTGTTTTCTTTCCTTCTTGCTTTTTTTCTTGTCTTTTTGAGATAGGGTCTCATTCTGCAGTTCACACTGGCCTAGAATTCACTTTGTAGCCTATGGTGTCCTCTAATGCAGTTATCCTCCTGCTTCAGCCTTCCCAGTGCTGTGATTACAGGTGTGCACCACCACATCTGGCTTCACTTCTTTTAAAAACTATGATCAATGAACTTGTTGAGATCTAGAAGACATTACAACTATGATTTCACTGTTAGTTTTATTTAAAAACATTTTCAAATACCATTTATTTTAAAGTAACTATAAAATAGAGATATACACTTGTGTACTACATTTAAAATTTTTTAGTATTATTAGTTTTCTTTCTAAAATGAATTTGGTGGCCAGATGTCTCTGTCTGAGGCAGGTGGGTGACCCTCTCTGAGCCTGGTTTAGATCTCCCGTGGCATTTTAGACTATTTGCCATTTCCTCTGTGTAACTATTTTCTTTGACTTTTTCTAAGCTTTTCTAAGTCAAATTTCATCTTTTTTCCTTTTTTTTTCTTTGTTCTTCTCTGTCTGGCTTCTGATATTGTATTCCTTAGGAGTTATGTTTTGGCCCAGTGACACTTTCAGAGAATATGCATAACTAGAATAATCTATATTACACGTAGAAGTAGAAAGATTAGGGTGTCAGGGGAAATTAATGCTCATGTGTAGTTGTGACAATTATGGATTTTTAAAAAGGGACACTGTATTTAGATATGTGAGCCAGGATTAAGCAAGAAATCTGTGCTAGAAATTTAGACACTGAAATATCCTTAGGGCCTACCAAATTTCAAACTTGTATTCCTACCTACTGCATATATTCCATGCATTTAAGATCTGAGCTCTTGGGCAAGAACCCACCATTTACTATGCAGACTCATCTGAACGTTCTGGAGAAACCTGGTTTTTAATATGTCCCAAGCTTCATTAATCCATCTCCTCTTTCCTGCCCTCTCTCTTGTATATTCCTATTCCTGTCTTAAGTATACCATATCAGCCTTTGATATCTTCTGAGACTTTGCTTAGAACTTCCTGGAAGTCATCATACAGATTCTGGTTTTCCTCATCACCCATAATCTGTCATTGATCAAGGACTATAGATTCCATCTTCTGATTAGTATCATGTTTAATCTATTCACTCATTGTATTTACAATACTTTCAACTGAAAATACTGGCAAACCTGCCTAAAAGTTGTTTAACCATCAAAAGACTTTTGTCCCTTCACATAGAAGAGATTCTGAGGTCAGGCTGTTCCCACGGTGGGTTCAGCAATGCAGTTACGGGAGCTCTGGGGTAGGTTTTCTACGTTTGCTTCGGTCTTCCCCGTAGAGCTGTGTGCAGCAAGGTAGCAATAAGCACTGCTTTCTAATGAATCAGAGAAGCCAACAAGAAAAAGAAAAGCTTTTTTGTTTTTGCTGTTGAATTCATTCCTCAGTATTTTGTTAAGGTGGAAACTGTTTGCTGGGAAATTTCCCCCCCACCTCCTGCACCTTTCACTCAGGTCCCTTGGCAAGGATTGGGTCACACAGACAGTTGGGCTCCTCTTTTTCTTACTCCCTAGGCTTCTGTAATCAGTGGGGGCCTCTCCCTGGAAGGGAAAAAGGAAAAAGTGGAGAAAAGCATTGTTGGGTGTCTGTCATATTCTTCACTTTTTCCTCAAGTCTCTCTGTTCCTGCTGAATTTCAGGTTTGTGTGCCTGGCTTGGACTGCTTTAATTGATTCCTGAATTTTCTCTTTGCTGTTCCTGTCTTCAACATGAAGTTAACATCATGAATGTTAAGAACAGCGTTATATTTCTTTAGAGTTTCCTTTTCAACAATTTCCATTTTGGTAAGTTTTTTGAATAATTTAAATTATATCCACTCATTAGGACAGATACATTCAGAATCTGAATCCATATTACAGCTGTCATTTAGAAAGTAAAAATAAGAATCTACAGCTTTTGAAAATCCAAGGGATGAAGATAGCTATGCACGGCGTAGCATTGTTGTTTCCTGGGTCAACAGAAAAAGCACCAGTGGACTGCTGATTCCTAGGCCCCTAGGGGAAAGACTACCTCCTAAGGTATTTGGTATAAACTTAGTCATTATATTTTATGAGAAAATGATGTGGACACTTAACTTTAATTTTCTTTTTTAAATTTTTTTTAATTTTAAAGAGAATAAAACCAAAAATAGAACATAGCAAATCAAACAGAACAATGCAAGCAACACAGCATTTCACAACAAGACAATCAGTCATCAACAGTAGCTACCATAATGTCTCTTTTCTTCAAAATACTTGACCATAATTTCACACACAATAATATTAAACATAATAAAATACTATAAAACCATTCAGAAGAATGAAAGCATTACAGACTTCAAAACCAAAGAACAGGAAATGAACAGTGGTTACTATAATATCTCATTTTCCTCAAGAAATTTGTTTATACCATCTCACATAATAAAATCAAATAAAGCACAAGATAGAACTAATCAAAACAGAAGAACAAAAACATAGTAGGACTTCAAAACAAGATGATAGTAAATCAGCAATGGCTGCCACAATGTCTTGTTTTCTTCAAAATAGTTGTTCATATCATCATACATAATAAAATCAAACAAAACAGAATAAAACCCATCAAAACAATGAATGAAAGCATTATAAGACTTCAAAGCAATGTAATAGGAAACCATAATTATCATAATATCTCCCATTATATTCAAAATAGCTCTCCCTACCATCTGACAGCATAGAACCTAACAAAACAAGACAGAACAAAGCCAAACCTCAACAAAATTGTGTAAACATTGCAAGAGTTCAAGACAAGAAGTTGACATTAATTTCCACCTTTCCCTCCCAGGTGTTTCCTCCCCTTTGCTCTGACATTAACTATTTTGCTTTTGGATCCCATTAACTCCTTCTGTTTCTTATGCTAGAGTTCACCTGTATGAGTTTGAATTGTTTTGACCATGAACATGATCTCCAGTTGCATCTATTTACCTACAGGTGCCTTGAAATTATTCTACTTTATAGTTGGCTAGCTTTCCATTGCATGAAAATACTATATCTTTCTTATCCATTCTGCAGTTGATGGGCAAGTTACTCTTGATTTTTTTTGATCTCCTATCACATGGAACAATTGTTTTCTCCCCTTTGATTTTCAGTCTATGAATTTCCTTTCCAGTTAAATGTGTTTCTTGTATACAGTATATAGATGGACATTGTTTCTTGATCCACTCTGTGTTTATTTTTATTGTTGACCTGAGGCTATCTACATTAATGATTACAACCAGCATACATTGGTTTGTCTCTTCCCTGCTCTCTTCCTGTTGTTGGCCCTCTACTTTTCCCCTTCAATCAATTGCCTGTTTTGTTTGGCAATCCTCCTCTGCTGCTGTTCCTGGAACCATGTCATTTTATCTCTCTCTAGAGTATTCTTTAGCACTCTCTGTAGGGTTGGTTTGGTAGTCACGAATTCCTTCAGCTTTTCTTTATCATGGAAGTATCTTATTTTTCCATCAATTTTGAAAGATAGTTTTGCTGAGAACATCAATCTGGGTTGGAAGTTGTTTTCTTTCAGAGTCTGAAGCACTTCACTCCAAACTCTTCTTAACTTGATGGTTTGCGTTGAGGAGTCTGCAATGATTCTGATGGGTTTTCCTTTATAGGTGATCTGTCTGTTTTCTCTAACAGCTTTTAACATTCTGTTGTACTGAATTTCTAGGATATTGATTATTATATATCTGGGTGTAGATTTACTTTATTATGCCTACTTGGATTCCTATATGCCTCATTTATCTGCATGGCAGATCCATTTCCCATGTTTGAGAAGTTTTCTTCTATTCTGTGAATATCCTTTAATTTCATTTGTGTTGACCCTTGCTTCTTCATTGATACCTGTCACTCTTAAATTATGCTTCTTTGCAGCATCTTGCAGCCATTGGGTTGTTGTTTCCTGATTCCATGCTATTTTTAAGAGATATTTCCTTTCACAATCACTAGCTGAAATCCTGTCTTCAAGGTTTGAAAGTCTATCTTCATTCTTTTTCAAGCAGTTTTGCCAGCTTTCAATTGAATTTTTAATTTCCTGCATCTCTCTTTGAATCTATTTCATGCATTGTAATTCCTTCTACATTCATTCAAGGTTTCCATAATTTTCCTATGCTTCTCTATATTGTGTATGTCTTCTTTAGACCTCTTGAACAATTCTTTCAGTGTGTTTGTGATTTCTTCTTTTACCTGAGACATGATTTCTGATTTGACTGCTTTTACAATTTCATGAAGTTGTTTCCTTACTTCAGTTGCTATCCTCTCAGAGATTTCAGGTGCATGACTTCTGTTTTCTTCCATGACTGTATCTCCCAGACTTGTTGTGTGTGGGCTAGAGGTCTGAGTTTTCCTTTTTCTCTGTCGTCTTGACTTTCTCCTGGGTTCCTCCCAGCAAGCTGGTTGTAGGGTCCCAGGCACTTCCTACGTTGGCCACCCCTAAGCAGTGTAGGGGGACGGGACAGGCACCTGGGTTCCTCTAATTCCTGATTTACAGGGAGGTAGTAGGGTGTAGAGTGGGCTTCTCCAGAGTTACACAGCTACACTTGGGCTTCCCTGAGGATCAGGGGTGCGCAGAGCGGAGGCTGTCTCTCTCAGCCTGTGTGTCTACACTGGGACTCCCACAGTGGTGGCAGACACACTGATTCTGCTAGTGGGTGATGGCTGTCTGAGGGAACCAAGGGCCTCAAATGGTGGCCTAGGGATGCCCAGGTCTTACCTGGCTGTGTGTCCCTGCTCTTGCTGGCTGCCTGCAGGAAGGAGCCTTCCAGTGGCAGCTCCCTAAAGGTGAAGGTGGATCTGCTGGTTCTCTGCCCACTGGCCACCTGTAGGATGAAGCCTTTTGGTGGTGGCACACAGCCGGTAAAGGTGGATCTGTCTGTCTCCTTCATCCCACCTTGGGTGTGTGAAGGAAAGGGCCTTCCACTGGCGGCACCCGGAGGGCAGGGCAGGGCTTAACACATTTTCTTTGTGGGTGTATCCAATATGTTTAAACATATTTTTAAATAAAATCATATATTTAAAGAAGAATTGTACTTAAAAGGAATGTTGTTTTCACTGTCTTTTTAAAAAGAAGAATCTTTTCATAATGTGAATAAATTCAAATTTCAGAAAAAATGTTTTTTGAAAGCAAAGAACATCTGGATTATGGATTTTATATATATATATCATGATATATATATTAGATCATATATATGTAGATAAATGCAGTATACCATGCTTTTATAAAAATAAGTTTTCAAAGAACATGAATTTATTTTGCATGGGAATCTTTTTAAAAATGTGATAGCCATGGCCCTGAAGCAAGGCCAGCAGATTGTTATAGCTGCTGGTTTCAAACAGGAGCCTAAAGAGAAATCTTTCTGTGGTCTGTTGGCCATTTCAGAACTTTGGAAATGTAATGGTCAATTCATCAGAAAGAAATAGCAGATGAATATGGCGGACTTTCGGAGGCCTGTAGGAGAGAGACCCTGGCGCATCGAGACCTGCACTATGCTGTTGACTGGGGGTGCTGGGAGAACAAGGAGCTCCTCCCCTCTCTGGGGGGCGGCTGAGAGTGTGGCAGACTTTTGGCAGCCCAAAAGAGAGAGACCCTGGTGCATCGGGACCTGCACCATGAGGTTGACTCGGGGTGCCAGGAGAATAAGGAACTCCTCCTCTCTCTGGGGGGTGGCTGTGAGCCTGCTGGCATGAGGGCTGAGAATCAAACAGCTCATGTCGTCCTGTCCCCCATCCCATGTCCACCCTGCCTTAGCAAGTGGGAGCCAGTTAACTACACATCTTGTGAAAAGATTGGCTATGTTATTTATTTATTTATTTATTTATTTATTTATTTATTTTAAAATTTTATTTAAAGAGGAAAAAAGCAAAACAGAAAAAAAGGTAGAATACAGAATTAAAAAAAATTAAGAAATCACTGCTTGATAAATTACATATTGTCTTCTTAGAAATAGTTGTTCATGTTACAAAATTAGGGCATACAAAGTGAACAAACAGTGAGGCTGTAAACAGTTCTGTTCAACGATCCAACAAAAACTTGGTAATATGGTTATCAATCCCACACACTTAAACATACATGCTGTTATATCCTTTAGTGCATTTTGTTTTCCTCCTTTTGCTTTTTAAGTACATTATCTGTTTAGTTATATCATGTTTCAGCTTGCTCAGCACCTTATTGATCTGTTTTGTTGTTGTGATTTCCTTTTTAATCACCTTATATAATTCTGTTGTTTTGTTTTTGAGTTTCTCGTCATCCATGTCACATGGATCAGCTTTGATGGAGTTGGGAGTTTTTGGAGGTATTTTGTTACCTTGTTTTCTCATGTTCTATTTTATTTTTATTTAATTTTCATTAACTTGGAGGTAGTAATATACAACAGAACAGGATGGAATAAAGCCAATTGAGACAGTATAGCGAAATTGGCACAGAACATCACAGCAGGTCACCAGGACAACAATAATAGGCACCATTGTATATCTTGTTATCTTCAAAATAGTTGTTTTTCTATTATGTACAGTAAAATCAAAAGAAATACACAACATTATAGAACACATCAAAACAGAATATTGAATAGAGCAACACCATTAATCAGGACAAAGCAAAACAGCGATAAGAATGTCTGCCTTCAGAGATGGTAGAAGGAAACTCCCCCCACTTGCTGTACCACATATGGTTACCTCCCAAGAGATACCCAGATCCCTGGGTCCCGATTGTTAGCGGGGGTGAGGAGTATGGTATTAGGCAGCAGGCTGGTTACTGGTTGGCTCAGCACCCTAAGTTCCAACATGGCGCGGATCTCAGGAAACGCTGTTACTTCTTTTTTTCCGCCAGCCTGGGGTGGCCGTGGCTTGCGAGACCACAGTCGCCAGGGCGGCAGGCTTGTTAATGGTTGGCTCAGCGCCCTAAGTTCCAACATGCCGAGGATCTCAGGAAACGCTGTTACTTCTTGTTTCCCTGCCCTGGGGTGGCCGCGGCTTGCCAGACCACAGTCACTTACCAGCTGGCTATGTTATTTAGTATGAGCTCCCCGTATGCAAAGATATGGACAACCATTTGGAAGAAAACAAGAGAGAATATGACAGATAGTGAAGATCTCTGGTTGTCTAGCTTTGAAATTTATGCTTTCTTATGTCCTGTTCTGTTCTGTTTTGTTGTGCTTAATTTTACCCACTTTAAAATAAAATTTAAAAAAATGTGATAGCCTTATTTTGCTCATTTTTTTAAAATTAATTTTTTATTTTAAAAAGAAAAAAGAAGTCAGAAAAGAAAAACAAAAAGCAAAAGAGACAAACAACAACAAAACCCAAACAATAACAATATAGGCTTTCAAAACAGAATGAAAGAAATGTAACAATGGTTGTTATATTGCATATTATGATGTCTTTTTTCAAAGTAAGAAGGAAAAGAAAATAAAAAAATAAAAATAGAAAAACAAAAAGGTAAAACAATACAGAATTCAAAAAAAATTTAATATCATAACATCTCTAGTTGATACATTACACATTGTCATCTTAAAAGTAGTTGCCAAGGTCACAAAATCAAAGCATAAAAAGTGGCTAGACACTCAAAGATTGACAGAAATCCTTCTGTTCAATGATCCAACAGAAATTAAGTAATATGGTCATCTATCTTACACACTATGCATACCATTATATCCTTTAGAGCACTTTCCTTCCCTTTCACCTTTACAATATCTATTATACTTTTTGGATCCCATTACTCTGTCAGTTTTTATCATTTTTTATACTAAAGAGACAATGTGATATTTACTAATATGAGTTTTGTTTATTTCACTTATGTGGATATTCTCAAGTTGCCTCTATTTACTGATAAAGGCCTCAATATCATCCTTTTCTATAGCTCAGTAGTGTTCCATTATATAAAAATACCAATTTTTTTCATCCACTCTGCAGTTGATGGGCATTTTGGATGTTTCCAAGATTTAGCTATCACAAATTGTGCTGCTATGAACATATATCACTGTGATATGACCTTTTCAATTTTTCTGGGAAAATACCCAGGAGGTGAATAACAGGATTGAATGGAACTTCCAACCCTAGTTTGTTGAGGAATATCCATAGTGATTTCCACAGTGGTTCCTCCAGTCTATACTCCCACCAACAGTGGAGAAGTGTTCCTTTTTCCTTCATCCTCACCAACATTTGTTATCAATTGTTTTCTTAATGGTGACCATTCTTTCCAGGGTGAGATGAAATCTCAATGATGTTTTAATTTGCATTTCTTGAATGACCAGTGATGGTGAACATTTCTTCATGTATTTATTTGCCATTTGTATATCTTCATCTGAGAACTGTGTGTTCATCTCAGATGCCTATTTTTGGAGAGGGTCTTTGAGTTTGGGGGGGTTGATGTTTTTCAATTCTTTATATGTTCTGGATATAAGTCCTTGGTCTGAAGGACTGTTTGCTAAAATTCTTTCCCATTCTGTGGGCTATCTTTTCACTTTGTTAGTGATTTCTTTTGAAGTGCAGAAACATTTTAGTAAGATGAGATTCCAGTTGTGGATTCTTTTCAGTATTTCCCATGTGGTTTGCATTTTATTCATGAATTCTCTGTCTACCCCTATGTCTCCAAGATTTCTACCTACCTCGTCCTCCAGTAGATTTAGTGTTTCTGTTTTAATATTTAGATCCTTGACCCATTTTGACTTTAGTTTAGTGTATGGTGATAGGCATGGTTGTATTTTCAGTCTTCAGCATGTGGAAAGCCAATTTTTACAACACCATTTATTAAAGAGGCTATCTTTTTTTCCAGTGAACATGTTTAGCCCCTTTGTCAAATATCAGTTGGCTGAGTGTCTTTGTAGTAGTGTTTGTATCTTCTAATCTGTTCCATTGATCCTCAGGTCTTTTCTTTGCCATTACCATCTGATTTTATTACGGTGGCTTGGTAGTACAGTTTCAAGTCAGGAATTGAGATGCCTCCTGCTTTGTCTTTATTGCCCAGAATTGCCTTTGTTATTCTAGGTTTATTCTGGTTCCAAATGAATTTTAGGAGTGTTTTCTCTAGATCTGTGAGGTATGTTGATGGTATTTTGATTGGGATTACATTAAATCTGTACAACAGTTTTGTTGAGTATGGCTATTTGCACAATGTTGATTCTTCCTAACCAAGAGCAAGGAATATCTTTCCATTTTCTAATATCCTCTTCAATCCCTTTTTAAAGAGTAGTATAATTTTCAGCATATAGTTCTTTTATCTTCTTGGTTAGGTTCTTTTGCTCTTTTTATATTATGACGAGATCATTTAAGTATCACACTTTGTTTAGTCTTATAATTTACTCATATATTACTTTATGCATGTACAGAAATCACTATACATATATACAAAAATTAAAATGATGTGAATGGTCTAGATATAATATTTATGACTGGCTGATATATGTGACACCTATATATAGAAGGTATACAATTTTTTATAGAAATGAGGTTATAATATTTACATTGTTCTACATCTCAGTCTTTTTATTTATGTTTTGGATACTGAATTATATTTGCTTACTATCGCATAAAAAATGTTAGGTTTTTTTTGTAAATTAAGCTTTGAGTTGTCTGCTAAAATTAGTACTGCTTCCTTAAATTACAGAAGGGCTAATGGTGAGGATAGCTGTATTGGACATTTACATCTATTCTATAGATCTAAATTATGTAATTTATGTTATTAATTTGTCATTTTCCAGGATGGAAAAGGAACAAGTATGGACAGTTTGCAAAGAAATCAAACAGTCTGACCCTCATTAGTTCAGTAAGTATCTTCTTCCTCATTTCTGCCAAACTTCAAGTTTAAATCCTTTAGTTTTGGACTGCAGGTAGCCAAGAAAGCCCAGTAAGGGGCACTGGACTCAGCTCCACATAGCCAAGATGATTTGGGTATATCAGTTTCCCTCTGGAGCCTGACTCAGAAGGAAAGTGTCAGGAAAGTCATGAAGGACACAGATTGGCATACAGTAAGCACTAAATAAGTAACAGTTTTTCTGATTTTTTAAAATATGCTATGTGGCCAAATATCTGAGGTCACTCCTAAATATTCTAATTTCATTCTCTAGGGAGGCATCTGGGCATCAGTGCTTTAAAATAGTCCTCTAATGGGCAGTCAATATTGCAAAGTAGTGACTTCTACTATGGGACATCACACGAGCTAACTTTAATTGTGTACTCCTGGGTCATACCATCACAACAGGTTCTACATGATTCCCATCCTCAGTTGGTCCTTCTAGCAGTTTATGACACCATTATTATGACCACCAAGGTAACAAAACGCTAAAGCAGAAAGATACTAAGACATCTGCTCAATGCCACACAAGCTGGAAAATTGCCCAAACTGGATTTGATTCAAAATCAGAGAAGGCAAGAAAATACAATAACCAAGGCCAGAAGAGTGCTGAAAGCTTCCTTACATTTTCAAGCATCAGCAGAAGGTTGACGTTTAGCTACTCTGCGCTGCTGCCCATAAGAACTGTTATGCCTTCTACCACTGTGATTTTTAATTGTGATATGTCAACTTGAATGGATTAAAAAACCCCAACAGATTAGTGTATTAGGGAGCACAGTTTCTGGTGTGTCTGTGAATGATTGACATGCAGTCCACAAACCAAAGAGGGAAGACCCACCCCAGTGTGAATGGCACCAACCAGTAGGCATGGACCAAATAAAAATGGAAAGAAGGAAGGGTTCCTATTATTCTTGAGAGGAGCTCTGGTCTTCACCACTGGACATTCACCTCCTGTTCCTTCAGTCTTCCAGTGCAGATGCTTTACTCTTCTAATGCAGCTCCTTTGACTTTCTCACAGAAATGAACGTCAGATTGCAGGCCTCCAGTGTTCGACTGGATCCTCTGGCTCTCCAGTGCAAGACAGCAATTTTGCATTCCTCCATTCGTGATTCTGTGGGAAGTCATTGTAAATCTACCTTGTAGATTCTAGTCTAGTCTAGTCTAGTCTAGTCTAGTCTACTGACTCCTGTAGTGAACCCTACATAAACTACTACTGAGGTTAGCACTCTGTGAGGGAGACAAATAGCCTGACCCTGTAGCATAACTGACAAAAAAACACTACCTTGTGTAGACATGTAAATCACTACTGATTTTATGATATTAAACTATTTGAATAAAGAGGAGCAAATTGAACTAGAGTAATAAACATACCACCAAATTAGAACTAATGCACAAGACAGAGAAGTGACAGGAAAAAGGTAATATGTTGTAAGAAGATATGCTTAGAATATAAAACGTTTTAAGAATTGTCTTACTCCTATGGCAAAATATCCTAAGTAGGGTGGGCGAAGAAACAGATGTTTATTTCTTACTGTCCAGGAGGCTGAGGAATCTAAGATCAAGGTGCTGGTGGACTTGGGTCTTGGCGGGGGCTGTCTTCCAGTTTTGCAGACAGCTCTCTTCTCACTGTAGTCTCATACGGTGGAGGAAGGAAGCCCTGGCAGCTCTTTCTTTTCTAGTAAGCACATCAATAGTATCATGCAGACACTGTGACATCATTTAATTACTGCCAACAGCTGTCTCTCCTTCAAACCAAGACTGGCCAACTTGCAGGAAAACTACAGACTGGAGTTGAGCAGACTTGTTGTAAGTAAGTAAGATCTGAGGATTATGAATTGCCCAAGAGATAACATCAGTTACTGAGTGGGAGTATATCAAATTAAAAATCTTTTGCTCAGCAAAGAAAACAACAACAGACTAGAGAGACACTCACAAAATGGGAAAAACATGCTGCCTCAGATAGAGGATGGGTACCTAGAATACATAAAGAACTAAATAAAAACCTAGTACTCCCCCCAAATAAAAGAACAAATCAAACAATTTCCAGGAGAAATGATAGAATCGTCATAGAAGAAGAAATAAAAATGGCCAATAAATACATGAAGAAATGCTTAAAAATCACTGGTCATTACAGAAATACTAATTGAAACAACATTAAGATCCCATATTACCTAAGAAGGAAGGGCTATCAAAAAATAACAGCAAAAGCTGGAGAGACTGTTCAGAAAAAGGAACTTTTCTACATTGTTGGTGGCACTGTAAACTAGTACAAATACTATGGAAATCAGTATGGAGAGTCCTCAATGAACTAAAACAAGAAATTTCACTTGTGTCTATTCTTCTTCTAGGAATCTTCCTGAAAGAGTTAGACATCCTATTACAGTTATACATGCATACCCATAGTTTTCAACACAACTCACAATAACAGCTAAATACTGAATGTAGTCTGTATGTCCATCTTTTGCTATGGATAGCAAAAGAAATTGGGTTATTGATGCATAGTGGAGTATTCTTCTGTTAAAAAGAAGGATGAATTTGAGCCATTTGTAGAAAAATGTGTCTATCTTGAGATCATAATATTGAGTGAAATAAATCAGACATACAAGCTCAAATATTGTATGGTTTCAAAATAAAAGATTGATAATGGGAATCAGGGAAACAGCTCTTTTGCACATGAAAAGAGAACCAAGACATGGAGCAGGCAGGGAGAGACAGGAGGAGAAGGGTAACATAAGAAAGAGTTAAAGTATGTTATGTACATTTTTCAACTGTACATGGTGAATGTAGTCATTATGAACAGCAGAAACATACTAATACAAATTAAAGAAAAGATTTAGGGGTTATAGATTAGGCAACTTCATCACAGCAAAAATATACAAATTCAACAAATAGTTGGAGAAAATTCAATAAAAAATTGAAGAAAACTTCCTTAAGTTGAAGAAAGCTGATTTCAGAAAATATTAATAAAAAATTACAAATAACTATATCGTGGTGAAGCTTACAACTAAATTTTAAAGAAAGGGTCTAGTGTAAAAACTCTGTATCCATCCTCATATAAATCCATCCTTATATATTTTTTAAAGAAAAAGAAACTTAAAATTTCTTTGATTATCCAAAATATCTTTTATCTGTCAGGGAGAAAAAATGAGGCATTTGAGAATGTACCACTCAAGAACTTATTTGAGGAAGACTTCTCATATTTTCCAGTGGAATCAGATCATCTATCTCAAAATCTGGGTGAAGAGGAGAGGAAAAATGTAGTAACAACTTCTGAAATAATTAAGCCTCAGTAAGGGATTAAAAATTAATTGAGGATTTATTTTGTAAAACTTAGCAAAGAAACCCTCTATAGGATAATATAATAATGATGTGAAAAGAAAAATTATAGACTCCCTAAGTAAAACTCTATGGCAAAAAGCAGCATTTCCCACTGAGCATCCTTCTCAGTGGGAAAAATAGAGAGAACTGGGAAATAAGGGATTCTTAGTCACTTTTGATGGCAAAGACAAAAAGAGAATCAGTGACCAGCAAATACATTGGCTGAAAGTAGAATTATTATTTAATGTTGTATACTAATAAAATATATACTTTAAATTATTATTATTAAGATTGAAACTATAATTACCATGAGACTAATAAAGACAATTTTATCTCCAAATTACTACCTGGGGAGGGAAGAAAATGGGGAGAATAAATAGCAACAGATAAACTAATAAAACTTAAGGAAAGGGAACAAAAAATGATGCACTATATTAAATGTTATACATAAAATAAGACAAACAGAATAAAATCAATAATTCCAGTAAAAGTAAATGAGCAAAATACTTCGCCATACACTGAGTGCTGGTTCAGAACATTTCTTTTATCTAATATTTTTAATTGTCCAGCATAGGATACAATTTAAAAATTAGAAATTATCAAAGTTGTTTGTACTTCCTACATTTAGTTATGAAAAGTAATATTTAGATTTTAGAGTATAAATTATCTACCATATTCTTACTGAAGAAACTATTTTCTCTATCCAAATATTTAGCTACTAATTATAAAACAAATGAGCATTGAAATTTGTTGCATAGATATTAAAAATTTTAGTTTGTTTTACCCAAAACTGGTCCTTTACTTGATTTTCACAATGATTAATCTCAAGCAGTTCTTCACCATCCCATAAAGATTTGACTGGTTTCATATGGGCACTATAAGATGTGCTTATTTATCTTTAAAATATTCATGGCTCCTTAGATAAACTACTTAAAAATAGTACTGTATTCTTGCACTAACTGAAGAAGTGTTTCATTTTTTTAAAGAAAAGGTGAAAGAAAAATTATTTTCTTAAATAATTTATTAATGGTATAAATGTTAATTTATTTTAAGAGTTTTAGTTTCTGAGCTTTCTTCTTTGAACTCTATAAAAGAATTTCAATGGAAAATGGGAAGTTAAGAAGTGGCTGTGTGGAAGTGGTAAACAGTGGCCAAGTTATACCAGTATTTGTGTTTCAGCTCATTTCTTCCAAGTCTGAGCTTAAATCAGTCTTGTCTTTTCAGTGTATTTGACTCGCACTTTCATTAAAAATCAATCTTTTTTCCCATTTTCTTCTTTTTTTCCACCTAAAGCTTAAAGAAGTTTCTGAAAATTTTTAAAATTGATGCCCAGGTTTATAAATTGCTTATGAAGATTCACTGTCAAAGGCAGAAGCCAAGGCAAGTTAACTTCTTTTCAGTGCTCAAAACCATTGTTTCCTGGGCCTCTGAATGCTGTTTCATTCTGCAATCAAAAAAGGTCAAACTCTCTTCTCACAGCTCTACTTCGCTGTGACTTCCAGAGCACAACACTTGGGTTTTTGGTTTTCTTCCCTTGCCAGTTGTCATAAAGAGATCTATACAGCTTAAAAAAAATGACTCAGTACTCTGTGGTTCATAAAAATGGCTAAAGAGATTTTGAGATGGGTTTTGTGGTTGTGGTTGTTTTCTCATATTGATTTTTAAGGTGATTACAATTTATTTATGGAGGTGGGTGGTCTTGGACTTGCATGTGAATTGCCTTGAAGGTAAACTCAGCCTCTTACAGACTGAAAAATGTTTGTAAATTTGTAATAATTTATAGGAAATAAGAAGAGCAGCGCTGATAAATAGTGTTCTCATTTTAAGAAAGGATTTTTTTGGAGTGTCTATCTGAACTGAGAGGTTGAATTATGTTAATGAACTGACCAGTTTCAGTGGCTGTCTTAGTCTGTATTCTGTCGCTAATAGCACGATGCCACAGACTAGGTAAGTTATAAAGGAAGTTTAGTTTGGTTCGTGGCTGTGTTTCAAGATAAAAAAGTTTGCACGTGGTGGTGGCCTTCTTGGTGGGTCCCAAGGCAGTAGAAGGTTTCACACGCTGTAAGACAGGGAACGTGCATGTGTGTGTGTGTGTCTTTTGGTGTCTCTTTCTCTATATCTCCCCACACAACAGTACTAGTGGTCAGTCTGGGAGGCTCCACCCTGACAGCGTACTCACTCCTCAATGAACTCACCTCAAAACACTGTAGTAGGATTGCACCCCCATCCTCTTGATACTTCACAGTGGCAAATGAACTTCAACATGAATTTTAAAGGGGCCAAACCGTATTCTAGCCATAGCAATAGCCAACAACAATAGTAAAGAAGGCTTATCTTTTGGCGCTAGCCCAGAGAAAAATGGAAAGAGCTGATCATACAGACTGACTGTGCTTGAGCTGGAGTGGTACAGGGTGAGAAATGTGCTGAATTTGGGCGAGTGGGAGAGCTGGTCAGCTCCTTGGTGTCTGACTTCCGAGATTACTTGCGGTCTTCAGAAACGTGGCTGCTGATGCCTATCCTATCAAAGCAGGATTGCTCTGGTTCTGGAATCCTGAGAGAAATGCATTTCTCACTGTGCAGTATTGGCCCGAATTCTTTGGATCTATTTCAAGTATAGCAGATGACTAATCACTCCCGTCTGCTAGTTGATAATGGGATGTCTATAAATCCCTGTTTTTGTATGGTTACCTTATTGTGAAGTTCACGTCTTTTGAGGAACATTCACAACTGAAAGGCAAGGAGAAAGTCCACTCCAGGGTGTAGTAAAGCTGACAGGGGAGAAAAAAACTCCACAGTAAATGACTAGGCTCTGTTGTCTTTTAGTTTCCTGAGACAAAGTGGCCTTGACCCCCATGCATTACTGCTTTTGAGATTGTAACAGCAGATGGTATGAAATGACAGTTGGTGAAGAGAACTGAAGGTGTTTATAACATTGCAGTGTTTGCAGGTGACTTTAAAAACAAAGGATTTAGAAGTGATAAAAAGTGGAGACTGGTGGTAGAGATGGTAATAAAGCCACTAGCTACTTGTGGCAAGGTCTTTTCTTTTTATTGCATCTGATTGCAAATTAAAATGAAAAAAATTAACCCCGGGCAGAAAGAATATTCAGCCTCTACTTCAGTGACTATCAGAACAAAAAACCCATAGTCTTTGATTTTTAGATTTAATTTTTTCCTTTCCCCGCTGGTTGCCATACAAAGAGATATAGCTCAATAAAATGAAAGATCCACAGTGCTGCGTTTCACAGCAGGTGCCTGGAGGGATTCCGAGCCAGGTTAATGGATATGATGGTTTTTCCTTCATTGATTTTTAAGATGATTATATTTTATTTATAGGCAAGAAAATAATAGTTAATCTTAGATTTCTTGAAAACTTATTGCTAGCCTGCACAAATTGATAACACTAACAGTACATTTAGGGCAACAAAACTAGACTTGTCTTTAATCCCTAAGTGCTGATGTGCAGAGAACATATTGACTTGGAATTAAATGTGTTCTAACCCACAACTGAATCCAGGTGGGGAAGAGTTAGATTTTTTTTCTGGCTGCTCTGAAAGCTTTCATTACACAAAGCTTTGGTTCACCTGAGGTGTTTCTTTTGTGAAAACTGTGTGAAAAATCTAAGAGCTGAGACCAAGGACACCAGCATGTTGTTCTCTTGAGGTTTTAAGGACTGATTTCCAAGTCAGCCAACTCATTTGTCCCCTAAAAAGCTAGCCGGTCAACCATAATTATGTCCGCTGGTTTGAATCTTAACTCAGGAAGCATGGGTACTAAGATCCCCCAAAGCCTCAAAACAGCAGCTTAGCATAACTCAAAATTCCGTTGCTGTAAACTATTATCGTATGTATTCTAAATGTGTTTGGGCACATTTTATATGTGAACAAAATTATTCCCCGCTAGCCAAAGACAGTAATGTGGTACCCAAGGATAGAATATGGAGTCTTTGTCTTCTTATGAATTGTCTATAGAGTTACTCCATATCTGTGGCTCAGAAATGTCAGCTTTAAGGTCCTTACCATGTAGTGCTAATCTGGGATGGACAGGCCAAATATATACTCACTAACAAGTCAACTGAAGCTTTACAGAAAACTGAATGCTTTGGGGGAGAAGGGAGAATATTTCCATACTTAGAAATGTTCTCTAAAGCCAGGAAGCTTTAACATTGTAGTGACCAAAGGTAGCAATGTGGCATTGGTTTCAAGTACTTCAAACAGATGGTTCAAGCAGACTTTTATCTAAAAGGCTAAGGTTTACTTTCAAATTACATATAGTCTTGTTTTCCACAAAACTTGACCTGAATTCTCAATCATTATTGGTTAAATGTAGCGACAGATATAAAAATAACTTCCCACCACAATTATGTATATATGTCCCCAGCAAGGGAAAATTAATGTTTCTAAACTGATGAAAAAATTATAACTACTATTAGTATAGTTTTATAATTACTTTAAATTCATATAGCACTTTTCTGGTGCTATCTGAAAATGGAGAAATTCAAATGAATATTTAAGCCGTGTATGAAGATACAAACATAGAGATGAGATATTTGAAAAATGTTAAAGAAAACTCCAAGAAACAATCTGACTTTAGATAGGAAACAAATCTGAACTGAAGAGATGACCTGTGCCTTTACCCAACTAATTTCTGCACAAAATTTGGGAATTCACCCATGCAACCACAAAGTATCAGTTTTTCTCCATGTTTAACACTATTCTTCCTGGCTCTACCTTAAATTGTCAACAAATTATCTAGAAATCTGTGAAAAAGGAACTTCAGCAAGCATTTGGTTTGATCTAGAACAATAAAAACAAAGTCTTTGAGAAGAATCACTTTTTCTCGTGGCTTTTAGTTTATTTTTTAATATTTATAAAATTGTAACAATAGTACTCGTGTGTTATGAAAATGTGTGCTGTTTCTCTGATCAGAAGTTCTGGCTCAGATAATTTAACTTATTTTCATTTTAAAGATGTCCCAAATTCTTTTGGTGATATGGAATTACTATGGAAACTAAATGAGGGATTATATTATATTTTCTTTTAACTCAATATTTTTCTCATCTCAAAAGTTATAGATATTTATTGTCCAAAATTTGTAAATCAAAATGAGTTCAAGAAAAGACCTTTACCTGAGTGTTTCGTGCACATAGATAATCACTGTCAATATTTAAAAAAAAATTGTTAGAATTAATTACACATATGGTTAGTTACTGAAGTTTTTGGGTTGATTAACTAAAAATAACAAGAAACTCCTCTTTAAAACAATAACTATCTCAAAGTTCTTAAAATTTAAGTTTTTAAAATCATAGTACAAATTATAGATGTGGCCTTATGGTTATCAACAAATTAATGGATAAAGAAAATTTGTATGTATGAAGTACTACTCTATTACTAAGGTGGATAAACTTGAGTCATTCATAGGAAAATGGGTAGATCTTGAAACTGAAAGGCTAAATTAAATAAATTAGACACAGAAAGGTTAACATTGCAAAGTTTCTATGTGTAACCCAAATATAAATAAATTAAAGGGTAAAATAAAGGAGCAATAGTAGAAAACAGGAAGGTCAACATTTTTGATATTGGGAGAGGATTTGGGGAAGGAAGAAGAGAAAGAGGTGGAAGGGGAATAAAAATGATTAAGATACAGTATGCATATGCACCAGTTCCTCTATATGAATATAATTGCTATATAGCACAAACATATACTAAAATAGTTATAGAAAAAGATACAAATAATCACACATCGTATCCTTGTTTCTTTTGTTCAAAATATATTTCTGTTAAATCTTGCTGTTTTCCATTTGTATTTGTTTTGGGAGGGGAGAATTTCATTTGACCCAACAATGTGTGTTGGTTAAAGTTCAATTTATTTTTTAAAATTTTATTTCTGTTTCTGGTCTTAATTTCTATCAGCAATTTTTTCATTCTGTGTGTACTTCACATATTTAATGCATTCAATAGAATTGTAAGTAAAGGCTAGGAATATATGTGACCATTCTGAGTAGTATTTACAGCGCTCAGAAGCATCATTTTAACTTTGACATTTGATGATATTTCAAGAAGAAAAATTAAGTCCCAATGTAATAATTTATGGATTTCCTGATAAGAATTCTATTTCATCCTTGATCTCAAGGTATTTAAACACAATGTTTCATTGTTTTAACATAATCAATAATTACAAACACTAACATCATTGTTTGTTTTTAGCTAGCCAACCCAAAAGCTCAGGATTTCCAACAATCTAGTATTTAAATGTTATTAGTTGATTTTCCTATGTACCAGAAACTACCATTTAGAAGCCATAATATAAAAATATTTCAATTCATAGTCATATTAATTATATAAAACACATGAGATCACTCTTAAATGAGACCAATCCATGATTAATTACCTTCTTGAACAAATTCTACTTCTACTTTCCTCTTACCTTAAAGGACCATCAGGTGCTCATATCTCCATAAGAAATATACTCAATGCATTTAGATACTGTCTTGAGTTTACTAGAAATGTCACTTCTAGTAAGTGTCACTTCTTTGAGAGCAGTATTTACATTGCTTTGTTTACAGTCAAATTCCCACTTGTGTTCCTTCCCCTCCTGCAGTATTTTTGTCATATTAATAATTAAATTAGGGGAAGATCTCCATTGCTGTTTCTTCCAATGCTACTTTTAATCTTTGACACTAATGGGGCATGCAAATAGTGACAATCATCTATATATGAAGAGCTTGTAAAAATAGTAGGAAAAGCATGATTGCAAATGAAGAAGTGAAAAAGGTCATAAACATACAGAAATATAACACTGATAAACTTAACAAATATTTGTAACTTAAGCATATTTGTAACTTAGAGTTACAAATTAAAAAAACCACAAAAGATCTTTTGCAAATACAAATTTACAAGGATTCAAAGCAAAAAACGAACATACTTGCAAGGTTTTTATATTCCCAATGGCAGTTGAAATTGTAAGCATTGCTTCTAGAAATTTGGCTGTAGTATCAAAAGTCTAAAATGTGTCCAATCTTCTTGGGTTAGCTTAGAGCTCCGTCATCTTAGTTGTAATGTCATTCTAACAAATCTCCTTGACAACAACTAAAATCTAACCATGCCCCTTCTCCCCAAAATATTTTTCCTAGGCAACAAATTTGGCAATGCCAAGATACACGTTGTGTACCTGGCCCTGGGTTAATCAGGTTAATGCGGTTGTTGCTCCTTTTGCAAAATCATTCAGTCTAGCAACAAGAGATACCATTTATTTAACAATTATATTTTAGTAAGTTTTCCAAGTGCTTCTGATAATTTATTTGTTAATAGTAATAATCACTCAATGAGGTAGATACAGTTATTAGTCTCATTTTATATATGAGACACAAAATAGTTAACTGGTTTTCCTCAAAGTCATTAAGGCCATATTTTACCAGGGTTAGAGCTCTATCCTCTGTGGTTTACTATCTATAAAACAATGCCAACCTTAGTCTCAACTACCACTTTCCCCAAGCATACTACTGTTCAACTACACTAATGTTCTCAATTCTGAAGTGTAACTAGCTTCTTGACTACTTTAATAGAAGTTAATTATTCTGTTTAGGATTTCTATACTCAGCCAACCACTGATAAAACAATTCTTTTCCTCTTTAACTATACCCTGTATTCAAGTAAAATTTCCTATGTTTTACATCATAGTATGTCAAATATAAGCACATATGTTTGTTCATTTTATAATCTATTTCTTCACTGACTTTTCTGATAGCTGAGGGCTAAAGGGGGAATTGTGATGATTTGTCATGATTCAGGTTAAGAATGTCTTTACATCTGAACACACAGTTGAGGATTGAGTGTAAGTGGAGTTTATATTTGCATGATCATGATAATTGCTTTAGCAGTCTATTCTAAAAGAACTTATTTTGAATCTTGATGTGTTTGTTTTGTTTTAGAATATATGTTGCCTATGGGGAAGGATTGTGTCTGAAAATCTGTATAGCACTGAACAAACTCTTTAGCTTTGTAATGTTTAGTTAATATTTAGCTGATGCTGGAATACTGTTTCCTTTGTTATACTGTTTACTGAACTCAAGGAGAAAATATGAGGTTATTTATTGCCTGAGTCAAGTGTACAAATAACTGATTTGGAAGGCAATAAGAGATTATGCAAATAAAATAAGAATGCTATTTTAAAATGTAATATCCTGAAACATACCTGATTACATACTTATGATTCTGGATAGATTGAACCAATAAAATTCAAGAAGCATTTTATTTCTGTGGTATATGTATGCAGCAAACCCTAAGCGATCATTTTAAAAGGCTTATGGTGAACAACTAATTTTACTCTATCTCTGGATTTCTCCCCTAGACAAGGCAATAAAAATAGACAATCTTATTCAAGATTTTTATTTATAATTCCATCATGTTTGTGCATTTGAGGGTATTTATTGCTTACATCAGTAAGCCCATCTGATTTACCTTTTTAATAAGAAGTTATTGCAGCAATGTTTAGTTGCAGTGTTCACTACTTCTTCTATTGACATATGCATTTTCTTCCTTGTTTTCTTGTCTGTACTCTTTCCTTAACCACTAGTAAATCTATCAGAGAGCTTCAGTTTACTAATTATCTTCCTGTATCAGAAATACTAAGAAGAAATCCAAGCTGGCAGCTTAATTATGTCTATATTTTTCTCTTTTTTGATGTCTCTTATACTTTAACTGTAAACCTTCAAAGGCATCACTTCTGAGTTGTTAAAAACCCTCTATTTGTCTTACTATTGGTGTCTGATGGTGGATGTGTGGAGATTTTGTCTCATTCTTCCAGTGTAAAATGACACCCAGCGCTGCTTTTGTAAGTTGTGACTGGAGCCATAATCAGAGTTTTCAGTTGCTATGAAAAGTGGACCGTTTTACTCTGTGAATTTGAGCTCTACTCAGTTCAAGGGTAAAATTATGGGTAATTGAATTTTACTGTAGGGCACGTAGCTAAGTGGAGAGGCGCTTCCCTTGCATGCACAAGGCCTTGACTTCAATCCTCAGCACAGAAAAAATTGTTTTTTTAACTTTATTTCTGTTAATTCTCTGGCTTTGATGATCATATCTTGTATTTTTTTTATTTTGGGAGAGCAACGAAGGACTGTGGCTCTCTCAGTGTGGCCGTGTTCCCCAGGGAAGCTGGCTTTCAATGCCGCGAATCATCTTTGCATTCATTCTATTTCTTCGCCTTTTCGTGGCCTGTCATTGCTTCTGGAAACAGTGTCAGAAGCTCTTTGTTTCTCCATATTGAACTGTTTTTGTCTATCGCATTAAATTTTTTTTTGGCAACTAATATTTTTTACTATATTTTTGTGTATACCTATTAATATATCTTTAGGAAACATGGTGATTTCGATAACTTCCGAGTTTTGCTTGAATACAATATAATATACATTATTTATGTTTTCTTATGTAATTTAACTCTCAAAATAATCTCATTAGATAAATGTTTTATCTACTTTCTCAGAAGAAATTATATTTTACCTATCTACTTATAATACTGATAATTTATTATCTGTCTGGTATGCAGTAGGAATTGTAATAGGAGTCTTATTTATTTTTTATGTGGTTATTTACTGCCTTGTTTGAAAGTGAATTTGTATTAGCTTAATTGAACTCTTCTGAAATTTTCATAGCAACTCTGAAAACGGAAATTTTTGTATATGGATGAAAAGATCTTTTTATAAAGTTTTATTTATCTATTTAATAGTTATATAAATAATCCATTAATAAATAATTAAATCCATTCTGTACTTTTTGGTGCGATTTTTCCTGATTGGCTAACTTTGCTTTATTTTGTTTATCATAAACCCTCACAGTAGCCAGAAATTTCTTTTTATAACATTTATTCCACTTTATATATTTACTTGTATTGTAAAAAAATATGGCTAAACAAAAATTGGGAAAAATTGTTTACTTTCCTGCAGTATTTTTCTCTTTATTTGTGGCATCTTTGAGAAAAAGAGTGACCTCTTAGGGGAGATTTCTGATCCGAAGATTAAGTTTCTCTTCCACGTGTTCTTCTAGCTCTGTATAATCCTCCCTCAAAGCATTTAGTAGGGTTTTGATTAAAAAAATTAAAAGCAGAAGATTTTGCTTTTTAAAATAACCAGTTCCTTCATTCTCCATATTTTTATTCTCTCTTATGTCTTTTTTCTGCTTCCTGGCCACCATGAGCTTTCTCCCACAAGATCCTTGCACCTTGCCTTTCTTGGACTAAATCTGAAAAATCTGAAAACCATGGACCAAAATAAACTTTTCTGTCTTTAAATAGTGAGAATTAACTATTTTGTTTTAGTGATGAGAAAGTGTCTAAAATAGATTCCAACTTGCTTCTTGACATATGAGATAAATTTGCAAAAATGTGAGTCAGAAGGTTGAAAGGAAAAGGACATACAAAGAGAAATAGGTGAATATAAGCAAAAATGATCAGAAGTCAGTATTTCAGTGATATTACATACAATTGAATCAAATGCAAAGCATCTTATAAAGATCAATGTACAATTTTCAGTGAAATTCTGTTATCAATATTTATGTGCCATAGAAAGAAATAGCAAATATATATCTGTTGACTAAATAACAACTGAGAAACAAGCCTTAAATTTTACTTGTATATTTATTTTTTCCAGCTTCTTTTTGCTGTAAAGTACCTAGGTATTATGCCACATTAAGTGTTTTCTTGCTTAGACTTGAAGAATATAGTAAAGATATTCAGGGGTTATTACAATATCTTGGAAAATGATGAATTTATTTTTCTGAGTTAGCTCACTGTCCTGGTTAGTGGAATTAAGTTGTACTCTTCTCTAGTAGTGATTTTTTTTATGTTAAAATCCCTATTTCTGTTGACGCTACAGTCTATGTTCCTTTCATATGATTGTCCCATTCCAATCCACTCTTGTCCGTCTTTTGTTTCCTCCTGTATGTCTAGGGGTCAGTTAGGAGTTACATGACAAGTAACAGAAAAATTTAAATAAAGGGACAGAGAAGCGAAGGAGCCTCTGTTTCAAAAGTTGAAGCTAGACATTTTAAAAAATCCAGTTAATTTCTCATTTGAATATGGGGTATAATAAATATGTTCTTAGGCATGTAGGAAATCAGGAAATCATATAAATATATCATTTATCATATAAATACAATCCCTCAAAACAGGAATGTACTAGAGGTTGCACTGTGATAATAAGGAAATAAGCATAGAAAATAAATACAAGAAGTTGTAACAATATAAGTAGTAAGAAAAATGTGAATAAATAACTTACTAAGTGCTACTATTATCTTTTTCTAAAAGGAATGACAAATAAATGAGAATTTTTAAATACTATCGAATTACAAACTTAGACCGTGGAACATGAACGAGTATGAACGGGGAGCCCAAGCGTGTGTCACAAGTGCAGAAACTGATACGGGCAACACCTCAGCCCCGTATCATCTCCTCGAGATGTGAGGAATTGGACTCCCTATTGTGTGGGGAGAGGTAAAGATCCAGATATATTTAAGGAATTATTAGAGAAAAAAAATGTAATGCTAAATCTTACTGCCAATTTGACTGGCTAGGAAGGCACCCCAAGGTTAGTAAAGAACCCTTTTGGGATCTTGGAAATTATATGTGGTATCATTGGCCACTTTTGCTTCTAGCTCTTTTCCTTCCCTCTTTGTCCTGGCTGCTATGACTGAGCAGTTTCCCTCCACCGTGTTCTTTTATCATGAGGCGTCTGCCTTGGAGCAGCTTAGCACAGACAGAAACCTATGAAACCTTGGGGCAAAACAAATCCTTTTTTCCTTAAGTTATGTATATTCGATATTTTGTCCCAGCAATGAGAAAGCTTGCAAATACAAAATTAATGAGTAATGACTGGAAGAATAAAAATCGAACACTTTATGTTGTAAGGCCAAGAGAAAATTTATACTAGTCAATAGAATGGAAGTAGAAAGAAAAAACTAAAAATGAAAATGATAAAAATATGAAATAAGAGGAACACATATTCTAGTATAACAGAAAATGGATATAATTCACTAAGCATGCATGAAAACACTGTTTATCTTAAAATACATGCTATGTGATAAAGGGGGCACCAAAAAGGAAGAGAGACAGTTGGTGTTTAGGAAATTAGTTCATTAAATGCAGAAAATTAACTCCGAGTTCATATCTTATACGATACACATTGGTGAATGCCAAATGAATTAAACACCTAAATACAAAGAGTAAAACCACTATAAAGAATAAAATATAGAAGGATATCTTTGTGATCCAGGGATTAACAAAAATAACCTCTCACATAAGATTCAAAACAGGAAGCCAATGATGTGTATGTGATACGAGTGTGTATGTATGTATGTACGTGTGTGTGTGGAGAGATAGAGACAGAGAGAGAGAGAAAGAAAGAGAGAGAAAGAGAACCAAAATAAAGGATTCCCGTTGAATGAAAGAACACAGAAACACAGTCACATATGGGCAATCTATTTGAAACATCTAAAATTCATAAAGAACTCACACTGAAAGTATAAAGCAAATCTGGAAAACTAAGAAAAAGACATAAATCTAGTAGAAAATTCTCAAGAGTTAAAAATACAATTTTGGGGCTGGGGATTTAGCTCAGCCGCATAGGTGCCTGCCTGGCAAGTGCGAGGTTGTGAGTTCGATCCCCGGTACCGGAAAAAAAAAAATACAATTTCACAGACAGGGAAAATGTAAAGCTAACAGATATTTGAAAAAAAAATGCTCAGCATCAATAGTTAGCAGAAAAATGTTGATCAAAACAATAATGAGTGGAACTCAACATTCAAAAGCATGTAAAATATTAAAAAAAACTTCAAATTTTAGCAAATAGGGAAGAACTAGTGATTTGTAGTAGAATGGTCATTCTGGAAGGAAGTTTGTTAAGATTTGATCAGACCATATCTGTTTACATCCAGTAGACCAGTGGTTATTCCAATGAAATTCCCCCCTTCACTCCAAGAAAAAGGGTCAAAACAGTTCTTCAGTTTTTATTAGTGAGGAGTTCACCCACAGAGAAAAATAAAATATAGTACTTTAACATACAATATGGAATATGTACATAACCATTCATCTAGACGTAGAAAATAATATCTAGATAGACTTTTAGGAACAGTGCTAACAGGGCAAGACTAAGCAGTGAACAAGATTTATAGGGTAATATCTTTTGTGTAATATAAACACGCACACACTGAAAAGGTCCTCTGCATATCTTACAGGAATATGTGCATATGTTAGGAAATGTATACTAAACATGTTTAAGTTGATACCAAGGAAGGAGGGCAGGTAATGGAAGCAGGAGCTGAGGATAAAGGAGACAAGGTGCTAGGAGAACCTTTTGTGCAAATAGTGTCCTGGGAAAGGCTTTGGTCAGCAGAGAGTGACGTGGGGAGGACTCTCCAGGCTGCTCCTTCTTCCCCAGCAGCAGCCCTCTTCTTCGAGCTCCACGATGAGGCTTCTGAGTAACATTTTGAGATAAATCTTTTCATACCACAAACAGCTTTAAAGACAATTACCTGGTGGAGCAAGTACTTTGCTTAGAAGCAAGTGAATTATATGCCATAGCTACCCTAACATAGTCTGGGTGCCTCAGGTAAACCCCAAAGCCCTTTGCCTTCATTATTCCATCTGTAAGCCGACAAAAAAGCGCCTCTTCTTTTTTCAATCTTTTAAGATTTTCATAATAAAGGAAAGTGTCTGGTGACCCTTGAAGTCACTCCTACAGTGAGCTAGTAACGCCTAGCCTTGCGCCTGCCCGGAGG